>MU678825.1:17992-96388 GCA_026770625.1 Nicotiana glauca
AAGGGGAAAAAGGAGAGATTGTAAACTTGTTTGGCTTGATTGTACCTTTCATGTGTATTTGATTGTTGATTTTATTACTGATCGTTACTTGTGTATGGTTTGAGTTTACTTAGGGTAAATCTTGTTCATATATACCAGTACAATTCAAATGTACAGACGTCCGTTTTGCCGCGGACGCTACATTCGTATTATGATTGTAGGTGGATCTATAGTAGGTACTCCAGTCCACCAACAGTAGCACTCCTCTCCATCCCATTAGTTGCATTGGTGAGCCCCACTTCCTCTTGGGGTCATGTGTGGTTCATGCCACCTTCTTTTGAGTTTATTGTGTATTGTAAGGTGTAGCTGGGGCCTTGTCGCCTGCAAGTATTGGTTGAGTTCCTAGTATTCATAGAGGCTCCGTAGACACAATATGGGTGGTGTATAAAAGTATTTTAAGTAGTAACTGTACGGTTCAGAATCGTGGTCCACGTTAGTAAATGTTGTATGTATTTTTGCAAGTACTTGGTGTCAAATGTTGGAATTGATAAAAAGTAGAAATGAACTCTAGTTGTAAGTTTATGCTTAAGTCTTAAATTGATATTTCAAAAGAATAATGTATATTGGAATCACGGGGTAACGCGCGGGATAGGAAAGGCAATTCCAGGTCCGCTTGACTGGGGTCCTCCGGTTGAGCGCCGGTCGTGTCCCTCGGTTTTGGGGGTGTGACATTCATTTTCATGAATTCAAGTTGATTCAATTAGCATTTGTTGATACATTCAAGTAATTTGTGACTAGATTCGAGCTGTTTTGTGGTGAATTCGAGAGGTAAATCTATACAAGAGGCTTGAGTCGATTTTTGGAGCATTTGAGGTAAGTGTTTGATCTAGCTTTGGCTTGAGGGAATAGGATTAGAGTGTTATTAATTTCTAATTTCTAAATGATCGAGTACGGTGTATAGGCATGGTGACGAGTATCTATACACGAATGTCTAGCATGACCGTGGGTCCTTGTTTGTACTTATTCTGATATTTTTGGGACTCTTCCATGTTAATTGATTAATTCTACAAAATGTGAAGTGTATGAGGATCAGTTATGAATTGTGAATTCATTGGAGCGTTGGCTCGAACGATAAATATACTAAAAGAAATAAAAGAAATGGAAAGAGATATGATTAATCCCTTGCCGGGATGGTTTGAGTATATTGATTATCTTCCTTGCCGGGATGTGAAAGTTGTTATTGTTGCTCCCATGCCAGGATTTAGCTCTTTAATTGTGTTTTCGCTACACGGGACGTTTCTTATTATTTGCTTATTCCTTCGCCCGTTTTGTTTTGATTGTTGTTTGGGTGAGGAAGACTGATAATGCACGAAGGGTCATTCTATGCCATGTTTGATTATATTTGCATGAAGGGTCATTCCATGCCATGTTTTGATTATATTTGCACGAAGGCTCATTCTGTGCCATGTTTTGATTACATTTGCACGAAGGGTCATTCCGTGCCATGTTTTGATTATATTTTCACGAAGGGTCCTTCCGTGCCATGTTTTGATTATATTTGCACGAAGGGTCATTCCGTGCCATGTTTGATTATTTATGCACGAAGGGACATTCTGTGCTCTGATTTGATGATAATTGCATGAAGGATCATTCCGTTTCATGAAATGAGAGTTATGTGAAGGAAAGCACGAAGGGTGATGTCGTGCATTTTATTTGATTGCTTTGGTGAGAGTGAGAGTAAAAGCACGAAGGTTGATGCCATGCAACTGTTGATTTTCCTGCTTTTGTTAATTAATGTTATTGCTCTGTTTCTTACTTAAGTTGTTGACTTTATATCCAGATTGTACTCCCCATAACATGCTTCCCTCCCTTTTTAACTATTTAATTTTGGTATTCTTTCCTTTTATTGCATATATATATATATATATTAAACTGCACATGTTGGTTTGGTAGTCCTATCTAGCCTCGTCACTACTTCGCCGGGGTTAGGCTAGGTGCTTACCAGCATATGGGGCCGATTATGCTGATGCTACACTTCTGTGTTTTTTGCACAGATCACGGTACCAGAGCAGCTTTTGGACCACAGTAGTAGTATATTGATCGGGAGCTGACTTCAGTCCAGGGACTTACGAGGTAGCCTAATTGGCGTTCGCAGGCCGAAGTCCCTTTCCATATTTTCAGTTTGTTTTCATTGTATCGAGGCAGACATTATGTATTTATTCCGACTTATTTGTAGCACTCTTTAGTGGTTCGTGAGATAGCGACTCCAGTCTTGGGTAGAGAAGTATTAAAATTATGCAATTTTTTTTGGGTTTTCAGTTATTTATGTTTTAAAGACTTCCGCTTTTAGTTAAATGACTCATTAATATTATTGTCAATAGATTGTTATCAGAAAATATTTAAATGCTTGGCTTGCCTAGCTCCGACAATAGGAGCCATCACGACTCCCGATGGTGGGAAATCCGGGTCGTTACAAGTTGAGAAGAGAATTTAGAGTTGAACGTATTAAAGTTGTCCTTCCTGCTTCGGTTAGAAAATTTATTTTCCATCCGACTAGTTTATTTTTAAAATTTACTATTAAGAATTGATAATCCATTTTTGTTGGTTGAGTAATAAAAATTGGGAATCCTAAGTATTTTCAAAAAGTTTTACCCTTTGTCTCGTGGGACAGTTGTAGTATAGTAGTTGTAATATTTGAAGAGCAAATTTTAGAAAAAAATATCTTTGATTTATCAAAATTGATTGCTTGGCCCTGAAGACTAGTAAAATGAGTAGTTGTATTAACCATAACTTGACAAGATTTTGCTATAATCATTGAGGTAAGAATAATATCATCAGCAAAAAATAAGTGGGATAGTTGAGGCCCTTGATGACCTAGTGAAACAGGTGTCCAAGTACGATAATCAACTAATGTATCAATCTTCCGTGAAAGCATTTCTAAGCATATGATAAATAAATAAGGTAAAAATGGATCTCCTTGTCTAATTACCCGTGTGGGTGTGAAGGATTCTGTAGGATTTCCATTAATCAATATTGAAATGTTACTAGTCGTAATACATGACATAATAAGATTTATGAAGGTGTGTGGGAAATTAAGAGGAGTTAGAAAGTTTTGGATAAACGACCATTCTAATTTGTCAAAAGCTATTTCCAAATCCAATTTCAGAAGCATGTTTACATTATTTTCTTTCTTTTTTTGGAATTTAGTAATAGTTTCTTGTACGATAATAGCATTTTTTGCTGCCTTCCTATTTTTCTGAAAACTAGATTAAGTTGGGTCTATGAGATGTTGTAGGAGACGTTTTGGTCGATTAGCGATGATTCTTGTAATAATTATGTAAATCGTATCATAAAGACTAATTGGTCTATATTGATAAACAGCAAATGCATTCTTATTCTTGGGTATTAAATATATGAAAGTATTATTTATCGAAGGATCAATTTGATGTTCGTTGAAAACCGTATGACAAAAAGACTTTACTAAGTTACCAATTATATTTCAGTATTTTTGATAGAATAATGGATGAAGTCCATCCGGTCCTGGTGCTTTGAGAGGTTTAAATGAATCTATAGCATGTATAATTTTCCATTATTGTAACGGTTTTGTTAAACTAGATTGGTCCTGGGATGATAAAATATTGGAAGGTTTTATAGTTATTTTTAGACGAGCTAATTTTCTGTGTTTGAAATAAATTTTGTTGGTATTGGGTAATATTATCCCTGATAGAAATAGGGTCTATTATCAAATTACCACCCTGATCTTTAATGGCAATAATACGGTTATTTCTTCTACGATTTATAGTACATAGATGATAAAATTTGTATTTGCATCCCCGTCATTTAACCAGTCAGCACGTGACTTAATTTTCCAAAAGTCTTTTTCTAGTTTTAGAATGTTATGAAAATCCACTGTGAGTGTACGTTCTAGATTTTGCAAGAAGATGCTCGTAAGATAATATTTTGATGATTGAATACCATTTAGTTGAGCCATTAATTTTTTTATGATTAAAAATATTACCTGTCATGACCAGAATTTTCCACCCTCGGGAGTCTTGCTAGTGTCAACTCTTAGAACCTAGGGAAGTCACATCCAAATATTATTCTCCTTCTATTTAAGCCATTTTCACCCAACTAACTACAAGTGTTCAACAATTAAACACCTGTGGAAACTTGAAAATTAATACGAAAGACTTAAGTTAAATAAACTAAACAATAACGCAAAATTCACCATTTATCTCTACCCAAGAACTGGTGTCACATCACTCACAGACCACTAAGAGTACTAAATATAAACGTTTGAAAGGAAATGTAAACTGTTTGTCTCGAAATACATGAGATAACAGGCAGAAATAAAAGATAGATGAGACTCAAGACCTGCGGACGTCTGCAAGGCTACCTCTGTGTCTCTGGGCTGAGGGCAGGTTCCAGATCTAATATTGCTGCTCAAATGCTGCCCCAGCGCCTGGATCTGTGCAAAATAACACAAAGTGGAGCATCAGCACAACTGACCCCATGTGCTGGTAAGTGTCTGGCCTAACCCCTTTGAGGTAGTGATGAGGCTAGGACAAGACTCCAGATAAACTTGTGCAGTTATATAATATAGGGCGAAAGAAACAACAGGGAATAAACAAGTAAAATAGAGGAAGGGAACATGCTTTAAGGGCTACAGACAGAAACAAGACATCAGGGATAAAAGGATAAATGTCTATAGTTAAGCTTCTAACACGTAATAAGGAAATAAGACAACTTCCACATTCAGTTCATCATGTTGCATGCATGCAAACCGATCCTATTTCGTATATCTCGTGGTAGGCGTACCACTCGCTCCCATTTCAATATTAGTTTTGGTAGACATACCACTCGTTCCCATTTCAATATCACTTGTGGTAGGCGTACCACTCGCTCCCATTTTAACATAATTTGTGGTAGGTGCACCACTCACTCCCATTTCAATATATTATTTGTGGTAGGTGTACCACTCACTCCCATTTCAATATATCATTTATGGTAGGCGTACCACTTGCTTCTATTTTAATATCATTTGTGGTAGGCTTACCAATCGCACACATTTCAATATCATTTGTGGAAGGCGTAAAACTCGGCCCCATTTCAATATCATTTGCCATTTCAATATATCATTTGTGGTAGGCGTAGCACTCTCTCCCATTTTAATATATCATTTGTGGTAGGCGTACCACCCGTTCCCATTTTAATCCAACACAGTATCACAAAGAGAATCACGGCAAGAGAACAAGATAATATAATATTTTCCCGGCAAGGGAACAAGAATATCAAATCAACTATCTCGGCAAGGGAGATCCAGCTATAACCAGCCCATTCAACTTCTTCTTGGCACAACTAATATCAATATTAAGTCGCAAAATTCATAGGATCAAACAAGAGTACACAATTTGCAAAATTAAGACTCACGGTCATACTCGACACCGACGTATGGATACTCGTCACCATGCCTATAAGTCGTACCGAACACAAAACAAATAATAATTATGACTCAACTCCTAATTCCTCAAGCTAGGGTTAGACTGAACACTTACCTCAATTTTCACAGCCGAATCAATCCACAACAACCGCTTTCCCTCTCGAATTCGTCTCCAACTCAATCAAATCTATACAATAAAGATTCCATAGTATCAGTATATGCTAAACAAATCAAACCTAACACACGACTGGGCTCAGTAACATCCAGTCTCACGATCTGATTGGCTAAGGCCTGAACATCCAAAACAAGCGGCCTCTGACTAACTAGAATATAAGCGAGACTACCCATACTGGCTGACTCGCTACTCAAAGCGTCGGCCACCACATTGGCCTTCCCCGGATAATATAAAATGGTGACATCATAATCTTTCAACAACTCTAACCACCTCCTCTACATCAAATTCAACTCCTTCTGCTTGAACAAGTATGGAAGACTCTTGTGGTCCGTGAACACCTCACATGCCATGCCATACAAATAGTGCTCCAAATCTTCAAGGCGTGAACAATAGCTGCCAACTCCAAATCACACACTCGATAGTTCTTCTCATGAATCTTCAACCGTCTCAAAGCATAGGCAATAACCTTGCCATCCTGCATCAACACTGCACCTTGCCCAATACGGGAAGCATCATAATAGACAGTATAAGGCCCAGATCCTGTGGGAAAAACCAACATCGGTGCCATAGTCAGAGCTATCTTGAGCTTCTGAAAGCTTGCCTCACACTCGTCCGACCTTCTGAACTGGGTGCCTTTCTGGGTCAACTTGGTCATCAGGGTTGCAATGGATGAAAACCCTTCCACAAACCGACGATAGTAGCTTGCAAATCCCAAGAAACACCGAATATCAGTAACTGATGCTAGTCTAAGCTAGTTCTTGACTGCCTCAATCTTCTTCGGGTCCACCTGAATACTCTCTGCTGATCAACGTGACCCTGAAATGCTACTGAACTCAGCTAGAACTCACACTTGGAGAACTTGGCATATAACTGACTATCCCTTTAAGTTTGAAGAACCACTCTAAGGTGCTGCTCGTGCTCCTTCTGGTTGCGGGAGTACACCAAAATATCATCAATAAAGACTATTACGAACATGCCCAAACATGGTCTGAACACTCGGTTCATCAACTCTATGAATGCTGCTAGGGCATTGGTCAACCCAAATGACATAACCAAGAACTCATAAGGCCTATACCGAGTACGAAAAGCTGCTTAGGAACATCGGATGCCCTAATCCTCAACTGATGGTAGCTAGATCTCAAGTCTATCTTTGAAAATGCTTTGCCACCCTGAAAGTTGATCGAACAAATTGTAAATCCTCGGTAATGGATACTTATTCTTTATTGTAACTTTGTTCAATTGCCGTTAATCAATGCACCTCCTCATCCAACCAATCTTTTTCTTCACAAACAACATCGGTGCATCCCAAAGTGAAGTGCTGGGTCTAGTGAAACCCTTCTCAAGCAAATCCTTTGACTGATCCTTTAACTATTTCAACTCTGGCGGGGCCATGTGAAATGTGGGGTAGAAATGGGCTGGGTGCCTTGAGCTAGATCAATACAAAAGTCAATATCCCTGTCGGGTGGCATACCCGGTAGGTCTGAAGGAAAAACCTCAAGGAACTCCCGAACAATAGGTACCGAATCAATAGAAGGGACCTCTGTGCTGGAATCACGAACATCTGCCAGATAAGCTGTACACCCCTTCTTGGTCATGTGTTGAGCATTCACGTATGAGATAAAACTGCGAGCGGGATGACCAGGAGTTGCTCTCCACTCTAAATGGGGCAAATTTAGTAACACTAAGGTCACGGCCTTGGCATGGCAATCCCAGATAGCATGATACGGGGACAACCAGTCCATCCCTAATATGACATCGAAGTCGAACCTATCTAAAAGAAACAAATCAACAAGGGTCTCAAGACCCCCAATCACAACAACACAGGAATGATGAACCCTACCAACCGTGATAGAATAACCTACCGGTGTAGACACATAAACATAAACACTCAATGCATCACTATGCATGACCAAGTATGGTGCAAAATAAGATGACACATACGAATACATAGACCCAAAGGGTCAAATAGCACTTAAGCATTTCTATCACAAACTAGAATAGTAGCTGTAATGTCTGTATAGGAAAACTCAACCTCTGGTCTGGCTGCTGGCTGCTGGCTGGCCTCCACCTCTGGTAGCCTGAGCTCCACCATTATGAACTCTACCTCCATCTCTAACACCCCTGCCACTGCCTCTAGCTGGTTGGGCAGGCTGTGGAACCTCTGGTGCCTGAATCCTACTACGAGAACTCTGATGCTAAAAGCTTCTCAACGCACGAGGGAAAAATCTGATAATATGCCCGGGGTCACCACAAGTATGGAAAGACCTCGACTGTTGCGGCTGAGCACCCCTGAACCTCAGGCAAGCCCTCCTGAGGTGACCATGCTCACCACACTCATAGCATCCACTCAAATATTGTAGATGAGGAAACTGAGACTGACCCTGTCGACCTGAATGGCCACCTAAAGTACCATGAGTGACTTGGAGAGCTGACTGAAAGGGCCTAGGAGGATGGCCTCTACCATAAGAACATCTACCGCCTAACGAGGTACCACAGGATGGCCTCTTATACGACCCATGACCACCTGCAAATTCTGCCGAAATGTTTGAAAAATTTGGGGACTTAGTATAAATTTTGTTGCCTAGAGTGGGCTCAGCTGATGTGGAAATGAATGTGAGGGTTGCAGAGAATGTCAGTGCTATATGATCTGTGTATTCACAAAACTTGTAAATGACTTGAGCTTAATCTCACTATAATGTTGTGGTTTCATTAGGGTAAAAGTATTAAGGATTATTGAGCGTGTCCTGGTATATGGCTTTGAGCCAAGTTGGGGAGGTTGCTATGGATTAGCTGATTGCGCTGTTGTGTGCTATGATGGTTATGTCTCAAAGTATGTTGGTGGATCAGGTCTGGTCGTAGAAATTGAGCTGAGAATGGTGCGTGTGAGGGAAAAATTTTGATAAAGGATATATGGTGCTACATAGATGTGAGAAAATACTAGAATGTTTTGAGCTGTTGTTGATAAATAATTCTTAGTGTATAGAGAAGAAAGATGGTTGTTTGTATCTGTATGACATCATGTTCTGCGGTGTCAGGGGGCTAATAAGGCACGAGTGGTTCTATTCATTTAGGGCAGGTGAATTACAGCTGAATAAGAGTGAATGACTCTCGAGAATGGTTTTACTATATTCAGGATTTTGCATGCAACAATCAGGTGTCTTAAGTTTGTATATGTGGCTAGAGACTGTGTTTTCATTAGAAAAGATCAATACTTGTGGTACTTTGTGTTAATCATGGGATTCTATGTATCCGCATTTGGAAGGATATGGTATCGAATTCAGAATCACAGGAAGTTCTTCAAAGTGAAAAATTCTGGAATGTGGTAATTCTGGGAAACATTTGAGAGGGTGTTCAGTGGCCTATGGGTCTTAGACAGTGTGGTTTTATGAGCGAGTCCCGTGTGGTAACCTGGGTTAAGGTATTGTGGCGCTACAGCAAGGGAGAATATCAAATTAAAGATTAATCGGGAAGGAAATTAGATAAATGGAATAGCTTGATAATGAACCGAATCGGTATGGTAAGGATATGATTAATTATTGTATGTGTTTGAGGTAATGAGCCTTACATGTATTGTGCAGCAAAGCTTCTAAGTGCTGGCAGTTTAGCTTGTGCAATGGAATTGGGAGAAAGAGTTCTTGATGTGTTTTACCTTGGGTTAAAAACGAGTATATTTCCTATGTGTACGCGAAGCATGGAGTGTGTCATAATTTTTCTCCTATATGGGATCATGAAAGTTCTTGACTAGTTGAGTGCGTCGATGTCTGCGGCGCAGGAGAGAGATAGAAGTCCTCATGTTATCCTTGTGTGGTATGGTTTATGTGATATGATATGGAGAATTGGGATTGCGTGTCCAACGTTTTGGTTTAGTTCATAATAGGAAGTCATTAAATTCTTGAGCAGCACGGGCAGTTGCAAGTGAATAAAGAATCGACCATCAGATGATTAAAGAGATGGTATTACTATTATAGTGGTTTGACAAGGGTATATGTTCAGATAAAAGGGTAAAGTTATTTAACTGTTGGTGAACTTCTAGGACAACTCTAGGCCGCTCGAGGACGAGCGTTTGTTTTAGTTGGGGAGAATGTGACGACCCGATCCGTCGTCACATGAGTTACCGCCCTGTTTTCCCCTTATTGTGTTGTATCATGTTCTATATCGGTATTAGAGTCTATCGGGTGAATTTGGGTCGACTCTAGTTGAAAATAAGACATATAGCCTTTTAGGAAGGAGTTTGTTTTAGAAAAATCAACCTGAAGTTGACTATGTGGTTAGAGGGCTCGGATGCGAATTTCCGGTGGTTCGGTTAGTTTCGGGGGGTGATTTATGACTTAAGGGAGCGATCGAAATTGAAATTGGAAGTCCAGTGTAGAAATAGGCTCAAATTGGCGAAGTTGGAATTATGGCGGAATCCGGTTGATAGGTGAGATTTTGATATGGGAGTCTGAATAGAATTCCGACATTTGCAGCAGCTTCGTTAGGTGATTTTGGATATGTCTGCAAATTTTCAGGTCATTCGTACATCGTTTGGTCGGGTTTTTGATTGAATGTAGGTTTCGGAAGTTTTAGTTGAATCTTAGGCTTGAATCCGACTTAAATTGATGATTTTTGTGTTTAAGGATGTGTTTTTATGATTGGAACAAGTTTGTATCGTTTTTTTAGTAGGTTGGTGGTTTTGGTTGAGGTCCCGGGGGCCTCGGGGTGATTTCGAGTGTTAAAACGGATCATTTTTGGTTAGCGAGGGATCAGATTTTGCTGTCATAAATTGCAGAGAAATAAGGCATTGCATTCGCGTGGGTGATGGACGCGAATGCGTAGAAGGAAATTGAGGACCTGAGAACTTGGCCTACGCGTTCACGAAGGTGTTGATGCGAACGCGTAGAGGAAGAAAGCTGGAGGTTCGCGTTTGCTGGGGTTATTGTGCGTTCGCGAATAAGGGCATTGTGGTCAGTGAGTTTTGTGCTACGCGTTCGCGTAGGGGGAGGTCGCGTTCGCGTGGTTTCAGGTAAGTGTGCATCGCGATCGCGTGTGGCCTGTCGCGTTCGCGTAAGAGAAATTTGAAATCTTAAAATTTTGCTCATCGCGTTCGCGTGAGGAGTGTCGCGAACGCGATGAGGAAAATCCTGGGCATACAGAAGGGTTTTATAACATAACATCCGCGAACAAAAACTCATTTCCACCATTTTTTAGCACATTTTGGAGCTATTGGATGAGGGAGTAAGGGATTTTCACCTAGTTTCTGATTGGAGGTAAGTTTTATGGACTAATTACGTGATTTTATCCTAGAATCTTCATCTAAATCACTGAAATTGGGGTGTAAATTGGAGAAGTTATGGCTTGGTTTTGGATTTTTAAAAATTTGAATTTGAAGGGGCTATTGGACTCCGAATTTGATAAATCTTATATGTATGGACTCGTGGCGAGACGAGGATTCTGAAAATCTGAATTTTATAATTTTTCGAGAAGCGGGCCCGGGGCTCGAGTTTTGGCAACTTCGTATTTTTGGGTGTTTTTCGAGTCATTTCAGTTGGGTTATGTTCCATTAGCCTATTTTGATGTATTCTTATTGGTTTTGATCAGATTTGGCACTCGAGGAGGTCGATTTGCGAGGGAAGCGCAAGGCGAGCTAGGATTTTGGCGGGTTCGAGGTGAGTGGTAGTCATGAACGATATACTGAGGGTTTGAAACCACGTATTTGCACTATACGGTGCTATGTTGAGATGAAACACGCATCTTGTGATGAGCGTGGTGATATTGTGACTGGGGATTCGGACTTAGTCCATCCCGATTGATGGTTTACTGTACTTATTGACTGAGACTGAGCTTATATCCGAATATTTGGGCTAGTTGCCATGTTTGGGGCCTTGTGCAGATCTGTAGAACCTTAGGGAAGCCTCTGGAGCTAAATGACCCCTATACCTGTTGAACACATACTCTCAGTCGTGCTCTTAGCTGTAAAGCATAACATGAACCGATACTCGAAATGTACTCTAAGTGGGAATACCTAGGGTTGAATACCCTGTTCTAGCTGAGTGGGCCCGTGAGGCCAAGTCTATATGGACTGAGAGGGGTCGAGGACCCATAGTGAGGTATATGGCATATATCGGATCGGGCTGCGCGCTGCAGCAGTATATACATATACATATATTTGATCGGACTTCACGCCGTAGTGTTATATATGTGATATATATATATGGATCGGACTGCATACCGCAGTAGTATATTATATATGGATCGGATTTCACGCCGCAGTAGTATAATATATATGGATCGGACTGCACGCCGCAGTAGTATATTATATATGGATCGGACTGCACGCCACAGTATTATAGCGCTTGGGCTGAAGGAGCCCCTCCGGAGTCTGCACACACCCCCAGTGAGCGCAGTTACTATTATATTAGACCGGGCTGCACGCCGCAGCAATATATCTATTATATTGGACCGGGCTGCACGCCGCAACATTATATCTATTATATTGGATCGGACTGTACGCCGCAGCACTATATATATTATATTGGATCAGGCTGCATGCCGCAGCAGTATTAGTAAGGATCGGGCTGCGCGCCGCAGCAGTGTTGGAAAATTGTGGGACAGTACTAGACTGATACTGGACTTTCCTCCTTCGAGATGTTCTTACCTGTATTGTTACTTTTAGAACTGTTTAGTGTTCTTACAGGTTTTCTTACTTTCAGTTATTATTTATTGCTATTACTCACTGAGTTGGAGTACTCACTCTACTCCCTGCACCTTGTGTGCAGATACAGGGATCCAGGAGGGCAGTTGATATNTTACTTTCAGTTATTATTTATTGCTATTACTCACTGAGTTGGAGTACTCACTCTACTCCCTGCACCTTGTGTGCAGATACAGGGATCCAGAAGGGCAGTTGATATATATTGCTGCTATTTCAGCTTGCTGCGGAGTTATCGAGGTAGCTGCCGGCGTCTGCAGGATCCGATCTCTCCTTCCCGTTATCTCTTGTACTTCAGCTTTAGACTTTGTTGTATAGGATATTATTCAGATGTTTAGAGGCTCAGACTTGTGACACTAGATCTTGTTGGGCTGTTATTTCAATTGTTTTGATTTCCGGACTCTCAACATTATTATGAAATTAGGATATTTTACCTAAACTGGAAAAAATCTGAAATAATAATTGGATTAGTTAACGGGTAATGGTCGGGCTTGCCTAGCAATGTGTTGGGCGCCATCACGACCGAGGTTTGGGTTGTGACATTCTCGGGCTCGGAATGCTGAGTGGTAGATGATGAAGCGCGTGTTCTTGCCATCTGCAGAAGGATAGAGTAGAAATTCAATCGATTTTTGAGAAACAGAACCGCACGACAAGAAATAACAATTGTGAAGTTTTTCCTAAATCTATAGCCTCTGCGGATAAATACAAACGTCTTTGTACCGATCCTTCAGACTCTACCAAGTTTGTCCGTGAGTTGTGAGACTTATGTAACCTAGTGCTCTGATACTAACTTGTCACGACCCGGACTTTCCACCCTCAGGAGTCGTGATGGCGCCTACTCGTAGAAGTTAGGAAAGCCACATCGAAATATTATTCTCCTTCATTTTAATCCATTTTCACCAAATTAACAACAAGTTCTCAATAATTAAACAAATGCAGAAACATGAAAATTAATGTGGAACACTTAAGTTAAATAAACTGAACAATAACAAAAAATTCACCATTTATCTTTACCCAAGAACTGGTGTCGCATCACTCACAGATCCACTAAGAGTACTAAATACAAACGTTTGAAAGGAAATGTAAAGTGTTTGTCTCAAAATACATGAGATAACAGGCAAAAATAAAAGATAGATGAGACTCCGGGCCTGCGGATGTCTGTAAGGATACCTCAGTGTCTCTGGGTTGAGGGCAGGTTCCCGATCTAATACTACAGCTCAAATGCTGCTCCAGTGCCTGGATCTGTGAAAAAGAGCACAAAGTGTAGCATCAGCACAACCAACCCCATGTGCCGGTATGTGTCTGGCCTAACCCCGGCGAGGTGGTGATGAGGCTAGGACCAGACTCTAGATAAACTTATGTAGTTATATAATATATGGCAATAGAAACAACAGGGAATAAACAAGTAAAACTGGGGAAGGGAACATGCTTTAGGGGCAACATTTAGAAACAAGACATCAGGGATAACAGGATAAATGACTACAGTTAAGCTTCTAACACGTAACAAGGAAATAAGACAACTTCCATATTCAGCTCATCATGTTGCAAACGTGCAACCCGATCCCATTTCGTATATCTCGTGGTAGTCGTAGCACTCGCTCCCATTTCAATATCACTTGTGGTAGGCGTACCACTCGTTCCCATTTCAATATCACTTGTTGTAGGCATACCACTCGCTCCCATTTTAACATCATTTGTGGTAGGTGTACCACTCACTCCCATTTCAATATATCATTTGTGGTAGGCGTACCACTCGTTCCCATTTCAATATATCATTTGTGGTATTCGTACCACTCGCTCCCATTTTAATATCATTTGTGGTAGGCGTACCACTCGCTCCCATTTCAATATCATTTATGGTAGGCGTACCACTCGATCCCATTTCAATATCATCTGCAGTAGGCGTACCACTCGCTCCCATTTCAATATATCATTTATGGTAGGCGTACCACTCGCTCCTATTTTAGTATATCATTTGTGGTAGGCGTACCACCCGTTCCCATTTTAATCCAACACAGTATCACAAAGAGAATCCCAGCAAGGGAACACGATAGTATAATGTTTTCTCGACAATGGAACAAGAATATCAAATCAACTATCCTGCCAAAGGAGATCCAGCTATAACCAGCCTATCCAACTTCTTCTTGGCACAACTAATATCAATATCCAGTCGCAACTTTCATATGATCAAACAAGAGTACACAATTAGCAAAATTAAGACTCACGGTCATGCTCGACACTGACGCGTGGATACTCGTCACCATGCCCATACATCATACCCATTACAAAACAAATAACAATTATGACTCAACTCCTAATCCCTCAAGCTAGGTTTAAACCGAACACTTACCTCAACTTCCACGGCCGAATCAATCCACAACAACCGCTTTCACTCTCGAATTCGGCTCCAACTCAATCAAGTATATACAATAATAATTCCATAGTATCAATATATGCTAAACAAATCAAACCCAATTCCTAATAATAGATTTCCAAACTTTTTCCCAAAATTCTAAAATCGCCCTCGGGCCTGCTTGTCAAAACACGAGGTTCGGACCCAAAACAGATCCCCCACTCACCCACGATCCCGAATATATAATTTGTTTTCAAATTCGACCCCAAAATGAGGTCTAAATCAAGAAAATATAGAAAACCCTAACTCTACCCATTTCCCCCCATTTCTACCCTAAATTGCATAATTTAAGCTTAGGAATCCAATAAACGGTGATTAAAAATGAAAAAGACGGGTTAAACAATACTTACCCAAGTAGCTTTGGTGAATAAATGCTCTAAAAGTCACCTAGAAGCTTTGGAGAAGAAAGGGTTCTAGTTTTTAATGAAAATTCTCGTAGCTACTTTTTCTGAACATAAAATTTAACTGGGCAAAATTGCCCTTTTTGTTCGCGGGAAGAGAATCATGTTCGCGAAGGGCAACTGGGCAGGCATCGCATTCGCAACTAGGATAATGCGGACGCGTAGAAGAAACACTAGGGCTCCCAAGTCTGGTCTATGCAAACGCGGAAGGGAAATGCGAACACGACAAAAGAATTTGTTGGGGTCCAACAAATTGTCCAACGCAAATGCGATGAAGGAGGCTGCGAACTTACACGATCGCGAGAGCTAGGTCTCGAACGCGAAGGAAGGGAAATTAAGGCATCACGAACGCAGGAGAAAAGGCGCGAACGTGAAGAAGGAAATGCCTGGGCACCTGTTGCTGAAATTCTGCAACTTTTCTAAGTTCTAAAACTTCCCGGAACACCTCCTTAACACCCCAAGCCCTCGGGGCTCCTAACCAAACACATACACTAACTCAACAACACCTTACAAACTTAACCGTGCGATCAACAAAAATAAACATCAATATCAATGAATCAAACCTCAAAATCACTAGTTTTTCTTCAAACTTCATAAACTTTGAAATTTAGAGTCTTGAGTCTGAAACATGTCAAACGATGTCCGACTTCAACAAAACTTCACAGAAATATCTTAAAACATATATAAGATCTGTATCGGGTGCCGAAACCAAAAATACGGACCCGATACCAACACGTTCTAATCAATTTGCATTTCCATTTTCCTTAACTATTTTAGAAATACAATTTCTTTAAAAAATTCATTTCTCGGGCTTAGGACGTCGAATTTCAATTCCGGGCATACGCTCGTGTGACGACTCGGCCCATCGTCACATGAGTTACCTCCCTATTTCCCCCATTTTATGCTTCCTTATGTGTTATTATACGAGTCTTGGGTGAATGAGTTGATTCGGATTGATTCTGGATGAAAATGAGACACTTAGTCTATTTAAGGAAGACTTATTTTGGAAAATTCAACCGGATGTTGACTATTGAGTTAGATGGCTCAGATGTGGTTTCTGGTGATTCGATTAGCTTTGGGGGATGATTTGTGACTTAGGAGCGTGATCGAAATTGATTTTGGAGGTCCGGTGTAGAATTAGGCTTGAATTCGCGAAGTTAGGATTTTGGCAAATTTTGGTTGGTAGGTGAGATTTTGTTTTGGCGGTCAGAATGGAATTCTAAGAGTTGCAGTAGTTTCTTTAGGTGATTTTGGATGTGTGTGCAAAATTTTAGATCATTCGGAGGCGTTTTGGTCGGGTTTTTGATCGAATCCGTATTTCAGAGGTTTCTAAGAAACTTAGGCTTCAATCCCGTGTAATTTGATGGTTTTGGTATTGTTTGTGGTGTTTTGATGATTGAAAAAAGTTTGAATGATGTTTTAGGATGGTTGACACTTTTTGTTGAGGTCCTGGGGGCCTCGGGGTGATTTCGGATGGTCAATCGGACCAATCTTGGCTTTTGAAAGTTGTAGAATTCAGCTGGAATGTTGAAGACATTTTTGTTCTTTGCGTTCGCATGAGGACTATTGCAATCGCGTAGAAGGTTTTGGGGAGCTTTTATGATTACTCATTGCTATCGCGGAATAGGGTATGCAATCGCATAGGTTGCGGAGGTTGTTCATTGCGATCGCATGAGGTGTATTACGATCGCATAGTGTTAAATGGACCTGATGTCCTGAGGGGTACTTTGTTCAATGCGATCTCGGAGTAGGTTATGCGATCGCATAGGTTTGATTGGTGAAGCAGTGTGATCGTAGTAAAGGGGTCGCATTTGCATAGGCCATTTTGGAGGCTTGGGAAAGTTGTGCTATGCGATCACAGAGGCTTGGATGCGATCGCTGTCACACCTCCTTCTTCCGCTTACTACACCCCCGTGAGGGCATAATAATAAAGGAGTTTTTCCAATTAAAGGACAATCAGAACGGAATTTGTTATTTATTATTCAGAGTCGCCACTTGGGAGATTAATGGTGTCCCAAGTAACTGGTTGAATCCCGAACTGAGGAAATTATGACCCTGTTAACATTCTGTGAACCAGAAATCCGGATAAGGAATTCTATTAACCCGGGAGAAGGTGTTAAGCATTCACAGATTCCGTGGTTTTAGCACAGTCAATCAACCATTGTATTTGATTTTATCTGATTTCAATACATGTTCTATCTTATGTGCCCTTTTCAATAACCCACATTTATATATATGTATTTATTATTATTTTTATAAGAATTGCAACGTCGTGAAAATATATCTCAAAGCACGTCGCACCAGTACGCCCGTGGTTTTTGACACATTTCGATTTCGTTGAGATTTGGATTTGGGTCACATAAATGTGCACCCGTATTTAGGGAAGTAACATTATTTAAAATGCGTGCCTAAAGAAACCACACATTTATTATATTTGGGTAAGACCGTGAAATTCACTAAACGACCCGTCCTGAATACTAAGTATTTTAATTAAGTGATTAATGAGGGCCCCGCAATTACATATTTGATTTGGCGAGGCTCGTCTCATATTATTATTATAAGGTCAATCCTAAAGCAAACTAACATTTTTCTATTTATCATTTGTCTCTAGAAAGGACAATTAATCCACAAATATAAATTTGAGCTCCAAATTCAAGTCCGAATTCAAAAAAAGGGGAAGACCCTTTTAGCTTGAACCCACTACCTAATTCGAAATCCAATTTATATTTGTGAATTAATTTCATATATTCCTAAGAATTTATTGTTGTATGAAGGCAACTCATGAGAACAAATGCATACAGACCTATATCACAAAATGGCTAATCACAAGCCTTGGTCCAGGCCCAAACATGCACAAGGTACGCGAATATGACTGGACTGTTCATTAGGATGGTTGAGACTTACAGATTATCAATAGGCTGTTGAGCCCATATCCTTAAACAGTAGAAACGTCAATTCAATTTAAACAAATATCCAATGAAATTGTTTTAATCTATTCTATTCATATCCAAACAATGCTAATCCTTTTAATTCCAATTCATGCTCATATTAACCTAATTCCCTATTTGTTGATGAATTTCTGAATTTATTAATGTTGAAAATTGGAACAGAAACGTGAGTTTGAACAACAATTCTATTAATACAAACTGACTAGCCTCCAACTAAGTTAAACCAACATTATTCGATCAATTTGGACCATTAAAACTAACTGCTGAAACATGAAATTGTGCTTTTACCACTACTAAAAGTTGAAACAATCCGAAAGTCATATCATAAAAGTAATTTATAAAACGAATTAGCTAGTATTCAAAACACACATAGAGATATAACATATAACATTCTCATAGTTCTAGTCCAATTATTGTCACGACCCCCAAAACCGGTTGTGATGGCACCCAACCCAACGACTAGGCAAGCCCGACCAAATATACTCTCAACCCGAGCTTACAGCTCAAAATCATTTATTTAGAAATCCTTAATAGTGATATAAACGAAATAAGCTGATAGTTATAAAAAAAATATCCCGAAAATCTCACAGAACAACATAACTTCCCAAAGTCCTGGGGTCACGAGTCAAGAGCCTCTATCAAAATATCAGTACAATACTGTAAGCAACTCTACAAGTCTGAGAGTACGTGGAATAAATAAAATAACAGAGTAATAAGGTGAATGTCGGGTCCTGCGGATGCCAGGCAGCTACCTCGACGATCCCAAAAGGGGCTCTAGATCAGCACCAAGCTCAGCTAAGCTTCCAAGTACCTGAATCTGCACACATGGTGCAGGGAGTCGAGTGAGTACTTCCAACTCAGCGGTAATAAAAGTAAATAATGCTGAGGAAAAGAAAACCACACAAAGCACTATCTCATGCTATAAAATACAGAATCACATTTTAGAGTTCAGTACAGTTTCATGGTATTCCTTTATAACATATCTAAGAAGATTTTGAAATCTCTTTTTAACATCTCTTCTTTCATTATTAACAGTTCAATACCTGGGTACAACATCAAATAGTGCAAGTCTGCACTCAAGTCAGCCCCTTGGGCTCAGCACTCCTTAACAATTTCCACCAGGGTATCTGGTAAACAAGGCAAATAACATATGTATGCCAGTAATGTATGAGTGCTAAATGTCATGCCACGTAGTACAAGTAGAACCAATGCATGAATGCAATGCAATGCACATGACGCTGTGGCATACGGCCCGGTCCATTTGGGCGCCCGGCGCTCACTGTGGGGGTTCAGACTCCGGAGGGGCTCCTACAGCCCAAGCGCAATATCAATATCACTCCCGCTGCGGCGTGCAGCCCGATCCATCCATAGTCATGAATGCAGATAAGCCTCATGGGCATTAATCACATAGCAATTTTTCAGCTAAAATATGAGTTAAACATCAGTTAAGTTTTTAAATCTTAGAAAGATGGCTGAGTTCGCAAAATACCATTTTAAAACCTTAGACTGAGATGAAAATATGCACAGTATTGCCAAGACAGTGATACCAATCCCTGAAGGATTCAAATATTCGGCACGAAGCCCAAAACATGATAATCAATCCAGTTCATGATAATTAATATCTTTATTAGGGTGTAAATTCAATTTCAAGCCATTAGGTAGTGTTTTTTTATTAAGCGGGATGGACCAAGTCACAATCCCCAAAGGTACTCTACCCCACGCCCGTTATCTGGCGTGCAAGTCACCTCTCTGGTGTTTACAAACCCTCAGGACATCATTTACAAATATTACCCACCTCGAACCGGCAAAAACTCTAGCCCGCGATGCCTTTGCTCCTAAAACCGGCCTCCACGCACGCCGAAACTAGCCAAAATCAATACACATATATCATAATAGGCAGATGGAACAACACCCAATCGAAATATAACAAAAATCTCGAAACTAGCAAAACATGAGCCCCAGGCCCGCTTATCGAAAAATTATGAAACTTACATTTTCAGAATCCTCGTCTCGCCACGAGTCCGCACATATAAAATTTATCAAAATCGGAGTTCAAATGAGCCACCAAATCCCAATTTTACATAGCAAAAATCCAAGCCCCAACTTCTTCAATTTATACCCAAATTCTTTGAATTTTCAATGATTAATTCATGTTTTTACACTATAATATCATAATCCAAGTCCAAGTATCCATACCTGATGATTCTCCTTCGAAGCCTCTCCAAAATCGCCCAAAAATCGCCTTAGTTCGCACCCCAAAATGATTTTACACTTCTGAAAATCGAATACACTTACCTCATTTAACCCTTCTGTGATTTTCGCTTCTACGACTCCCATAACCGCTTCTGCGGTACCGCTTCCGCGTCCAAATAACCGCTTCTGCGGTACCGCTTCCGCGTCCAAATAACCGCTTCTGCGGTTTAACTTAAAAATCCTGCTTGACCGCTTCTGCGTTCCTACACCGCTTCTGCGGTAACCACTTTTGCGGTCTTTATACCGCTTCTGCGGTCCCAGCCAAAATTCCCCTGACCGCAGAAAATTCCCCAGACCGCTTCTGCGGTCACCATCCGCTTCTGTGGTAACCGCTTCTGCGGAGCTATGTCCGCTTTTGCGGAAAAATCCCCAGGCCACCAAGAGGTCGCTTTTGCGATCACTGAGACGCATCTGCGGGACCGCTTATGTGGCTCACCCACCGCAGATGCGGAAACAACAGAAGCTTCCTAACAGACCTTCAATTTACCAAAATTCCTTCCGTTTAGCCATCCGAAATCACCCCGAGGCCCCCGGGACCTCAACCAAAAATACAGACATGATCTAATACTTCATTCAAACTTGCTCGAATCATTAAAATGCTAACATTAACATCAAAATCCTCACTTATGATCAAATCAAAGCCTCAATTTCTTAAAAACTTTTGAATTGCATATTTGATCAAAAACCCGACCAAACGATGTCCGAACGACCTGAAATTTGTAGGCATATCCAAAATCACCTAACGAAGCTACTGCAACTTTCGGAATTCTATTCCGACTCCCGGATCAAAATATCACATATTAACCGGAAATTGCCAAAATACTAACTTCGCCAAAATAGGCTCACTTCTTCACCGGACCTCCAAAATTACTTCCGGTTGCGCTCCCAAGCCTTAAATCATCACCCGGAGCTAACCGAATCATGGGAATTCAATTTCGAGCCCTCTAACCACATAGTCAACTTCCAGTTGACTTTTCTAATACAAGTTTCCTTCTAAGAGGCTATGTGCCTTATTTTCAACCAAAACCTATTTAATTACACCCGATCAACTCTAATACTGACATTGAGACATGAAGCAACACAATATGGGGGAAACGGGGCGGTAACTCACGTGACAACGGGTCGGGTTGTCACATTCTCCCCGACTTAAACAAACGCTCGTCCTCGAGCGGACCTAGAGTTGTACTAGAAGCAACCCAATAGCTGAATGCCCTTACCAAGCATACTCGGGGTGATCCCACGTGACCCTATCTCAGATAGGTCCGATAACGCAATATAGCTGGAATTTCACAGCTCATCCAAACCATTAACCACACTGCACTTCCCAAAATCATACACAGATTCAAACCCCATGTCTATACTCAGAATGAACCCGAACCAACTGCAATAACCCATACTTGCCACTCCAAGTAAGATCATATGATATACTACGCAATCCGAACACTCGAGACGATGGCCTCTATTCACAGCAATTGCCCATAACAACCAAATGCTAATAGAAAAACCTTTTTTTTAGCTAAGGTCTTATTCCAACACCTTCATATACTGCCCACGGCAACTGAAACACGCGATATACCGAACCCATCTCTCAGATCAACCAGTCATGAATCCATTTCCCTCTTGACTGATACCACAACAGATTTTGGAGCCAAACCTCGATATTACCTTCCTAACACGCTGAAATCAAATCGGTTCGTACTCATTAATGGCTCCAATGATCACTTCGACTCCAACCACCCCTATGGTGATATGACACCTCGATGCTGGCCTAATCCACGACGTGCACAACACAGGCTCCAATAAGAAACAATCTAAACACACTCAAATCATGACAACTGACTCAAATGAAAGAGCTGTAATTCAAATTCCTCCATACCATCACAACACAGAACTGGGATCCCGTCTCACAACATAGAAATAGGGTACCTGAATCCTCCTTGAAAGGTCATAACATCACGTGGCCTTGCCACAACTCATGATTCTATCCAAACACTATTAAATCATGAAAGGACACAACCGATGCGCTAATTGCCGAGCGACACCCAATATGGACTTTCCTCAGAAACTAGGAAGTAATGCATACAAAGTAACATGCAAATAAGACTATTCTTCACATCACACTATTGCGGCGTGCAACCCGATCTAGATAACATACCCCACAAAAAGGAAATGCACATCGAGTCAAATTTGCTCATTACAATAAACATATATAATCCTATGCTCGGCCACATGAAACGCATCCGAAAAGTCCCTCAATACTGGAACTGAATCAATGGTAGAAACCTCTGCACTGACATCCGCCATGAAGGCCCGATTAACAAAGCAATACCTGCTAGCCGTCCGCTGGTCTTTGGAATACAATTAACCTGCTAGAACATAACCTAATGCACTCTGCCACGCAACCTGTGGCATTTTCCGACATAGTCTATATCACATTAGTCTCAACACACTGACGTTGGAACAACCAGTCTGAAATCTAATATCATAACCCAAACATAACATATCAAGCAAAGAGAGATCCACTAGGACTTCCAATTTCCAATAACCGCTAAAATGTGCCGATACACACGATCTACAACCACTGCATAGTCGGATCACGAGAACTTATAGTTTCCAACACATATATAACACATGAATCATTATGCCTGATCCCACACTCCGCCGTACGAATACATAACACACATCAAGCATCCATTCATACCACGAACGGCATTCAGAAATTTCCTTATGCCGTCAACAACTCAATCATCACAGTCGATCCAACAAGATAATACCGCAATACGACCAGATATTATCAGTTTACATTACCTTGCCCTTCTTGAACATATATCCCGCCGAATCACTAGAATAGCAGTACCATTTTCCTTAATCACCAGAAAGATTGATACTTAAATTATTTGCAGCTGGCCGCACTGCTCAAGAATTTTATTAAATTCCCATTATATTATGAACTGAACCCAAACCTTGAATACGAAATTCTCAATTCTCCATATCAGAACACACAGACCATACCAAACTTAGGATAACATGAGGATTTCTATCTCTCTCCTACGCCGCAGACATCGACGCACCCAACTAGTCAAGAACTTTCATAATCCCATATAGGAGAAAATTATTACACACTCCAAGCTTCGCATACCAATAGGAAATATACTCATTTTTAAACCACGGCAAAACACATCACGAACACCTTCTTCCAATCCCATTGCACAAGCTAAACTGCCAGGACTGAATCCTCCTACCCAAACCACGCTAAGCAACAACCAGCACATAAGAGCTTTGTTGCACCATACCTATAAGACTCATTACCCCGAACACATACAACGAATTAATTATACCCTTATCATACTGATTCAGTTTATTATCAAGCTATTCCATCTATCCCAATTTCCTTTCTGATTCACCTTTAATTTAATATTCTCCTTCGCTGTAGCACCACAATACCTCAACTCAGGTTACCACATGAGACTCGTACATAAGACCACTCAGTCTAAGACCCATAGGCCACTGAATACTCTCTCAGATGTTGTCCCAGAAATACCACATTCAATAATACCTTATTTTGAAGAACTTCTTGCGATTTTGAATTCGTTATCATTACCTTCCAATACGGATAAATAGAATCCCATAATTAGCATAACATACCACAAGTCTTGATCTCTTCTAACAAAACCGCAGTCTCTAGCCACATGCACAATCTTAAGACACCTGACTGATACATGCAAAAATCTTGAACACCGCAACACCATTCTCGAGAGTCATTCACCCTTATTCAGCTGTAATTCACCTGTGTTATTGAACATGACCACTCGTGCCTTGTTAGAACTCTAACACCGCAGAACATGATTTCATGCATATACAAGCAACCATCTTTCTGCTCTATGTACTGAGCATTCTTTATCAATAGCAACTCAAAACATCCTAATATTTCTTCACATCTACTACGCGCCATACAGCCTTTATCAAAATTTTCCTTCACACGTGCCATTCTCGGCTCAATTTCTGTGACCAGAACTGATCCGCCAACATACCTTGAGATAGAACCAACATAGCACACAACAGTGCAATAAGCTAACCAATAGCAACCTCCCCAACTTGGCTCGAAGCCATATATCAAGGCACTCTTAACAACTCATAGCACTTTTACTCTAATGATGCCACAATGTTATAGTGAGATTAAACTCAAGTCATTTACAAGCTTTGGCGAAGACTCGAATCATCAGAAATCTTAACTCTTCTGCAATTCTTGCATTCATTCACACACAACAATTAAGCCCACTCTTTAAGTGACAAAATCTTTTCTAAGTCCCAAATTGTCAAAAAATTTCGGCATAGTTTCCTTTGTAATTTGGCCTATCCACCTGCCAGAGAATCACCAAAACCATCCTAACAACACGTCCATAACTCGACAAGACATCACAATGTATATCAAAACATTAATCTCAAAACTACACGAGTTATATTATCAAAATTGATACATGGACATGCATTGCACCTGTTCGAATCATAACACATATCAAATACCTTTCAATTACACATAAGAATCAATCCACCTCAGGACACTCCGCAAGAGATAACCCACCTGCTTCGCCTCAATTTAGCATTTCAGCACACCTTCCACCATGATACAGATAGCACAATCAATTTAGTCTTCCTAAGTTTGAACTCATACCACCGCACATAATGCACTTTACCTTTCCACTAAGAGACATGAAAATATTCTCCATGCCCATAGCTCGGGGCTACACAACATAACACCATAAAAATCGAACACCTGGCAGCTCACCCATTATCAAGCCTCCATTTCCACAATTAGGGACAATACTGATCATATAAATTCATAATGCCAGCTCGCAAAATCAGCACCTCAGTGCTCAAGCTATAGGCAAAGATCCGGCCTCAACTGCTCCCGACTGGCCCAACATGAACTCACAGAGATTATATCTCGCCCCTCGATCGGGGAATCACAAGACATCAAGGAAAATATATAACTAAGCACTCGAGTGCGCATACAGACGTGTGGAAGGAATTTCAAGAATTATATCTCAAGCTGAATCAAGTACGCACGATAAGAATTCCAAGAATGTGAAGTGTTTGCTAAAGGTTCTGCAGCCTCTCGAGGATAAATACAGACGTGTCCGTACCAATCCACGAGACTCTACTAACCGGCTCATGACTCATGAGGCCTAGTAACCTAGGCTCTGATACCAACTTGTCACGACCCCCAAACCCAGTCGTGATGGCGCCCAACCCAACGGCTAGGCAAGCCCGACCAAATATACTCTCAACCCGAGCTTAGAGCTCAAAATTATTTATTTAGAAATCCTTAATAGCGATATAAACCAAATAAGCTGATAGTTATAAAAAAATATACCGAAAATCTCAAAGAACAACATAACTTCCCAAAGACCTGGGGTCACGAGTCAAGAGCCTCTATCAGAATATCAGTACAATACTGTAAGAAACTCTACAAGTCTGCGAGTACGTGGAATAAATAAAATAACATAGTAATAAGGGGAGAGTCGGGTCCTGCGAACGCCAGGCAGTTACATCGACGATCCCAAAAGGGGCTCTAGATCAGCACCAAGCTCAGCTAAGCTTCCAAGTACCTAATTTGCACACATGGTGCAGGGAGTCGAGTGAGTACTTCCAACTCAGCGGTAATAAAAGTAAATAATGCTGAGGAAAAGAAAACCACACAAAGCACTATCTCATGCTATAAAATACAGAATCACATTTTAGATTTAAGTAAACTTTCATGGTATTCCTTTATAACATATCTAAGTAGATTTTGAAATCTCTTTTTAACATTTCTTTCATTATTAACAGTTCAATACCTGGGTACAACATCAAATAGTGCAAGTCTGCACTCAAGTCAGCCCCTTGGGCTCAGCACTACTTAACAATTTCCACCAGTGTATCTGGTCAACAAGGCAAATAACATATGTATGCCAGTAATGTATGAGTGCTAAATGTCATGCCACGTAGTACAAGTAGAACCAATGCATGAATGCAATGCAATGCACATGACGCTGTGGCGTACAGCCCGATCCATTTGGGCGCCCGGCACTCTCTGTGAGGGTTCAGACTTCGGAGGGGCTCCAACATCCCAAGCGCAATATCAATATCACTCCCGCTGCGGTGTGCAACCCGATCCATGCATAGTCATGAATGCACATAAGCCTCTTGGGCATTAATCACATAGCAATTTTTCAGCTAAAATATCAGTTAAACATCAGTTAAGTTTTCAAATGTTAGAAAGATGGCTGAGTTCGCAAAATACCATTTTAAAACCTTAGACTAAGATGAAAATATGCACAGTATTGCCAAGAAAGTGATACCAATCCTTGAAGGATTCAAATATTCGACACGAAGCCCAAAACATGATAATTAATCCAGTTCATGATAATTAATATCTTTATTAGGGTGTAAATTCAATTTCAAGCCATTAGGTAGTGTTTTTTTATTAAGCGGGACGGACCAAGTCACAATCCCCAATGGTGCTCTACCCCACTCCCGTTATCCGGTGTGCAAGTCACCTCAATATAGCACTATGATGTGCAAGTCCGGGGTTTACAAACCCTCAGGACATCATTTACAAATATTACCCACCTCGAACCGCCGAAAACTCTAGCCCGTGACGCCTTTGCTCCTCCAACTAGCCTCTACGCTCGTCGAAACTGGCCAAAATCAGTACACATATATCATAATAGGCAGATGGAACAACACCCAATCGAAAATAATCGAAATATAACAAAAATCTCGAAACTAGCAAAACCCGAGCCCCGGGCCCACTTCTCGAAAAATTATGAAACTCACATTTTCGAAATCCTCGTCTCGCTACGAGTCCGCGCACATAAAATTTATCAAAATCGGAGTTCAAATGGGCCACCAAATCCCAATTTTACATAGCAAAAATCAAAGCTCTAACTTCTTCAATTTATACCCTAATTATTTGAATTTTCAATGATTAATTCATGTTTTTACACTATAATATCATAATCCAAGTCCAAATATCCATACCTAATGATTCTCCTTTGAAGCCTCTCCAAAATCGCCCAAAAATCGCCTTAGTTCGCACCCGAAAATGATTTTACACTTCTAAAAATCGAATACATTGACCTCATTTGACCCTTCTGTGATTTTCGCTTCTGCGGCTCCCATAACCGCTTCTGCGGTACCGGTTCCACGTCCAAATAACCGCTTCTGCGGTTTAACTTAAAAATCCTGCTTGACAGCTTCTGCGGTCCTACACCGCTTCTGCGGTGTTTATACCGCTTCTGCAGTCCCAGCCAAAATTCCCCAGACCGCTTCTGCGGTCACCATCCGCTTCTGCGGAGCTACGTCCGCTTTTGCAAAAAAAACCCCAGGACACCAAGGGGCCGCTTTTGCGATCACTGAGCCGCTTATGCGGCTCACCCACCGCAGATGCGGAAACAATAGAATCTTCCCAACAGACCTGCAATTTACCAAAATTCCTTCCATTTAGCCATCCGAAATCACCCCGAGGCCCCCGGGACCTCAACCAAAAGTACAGACATGATCTAATACTTCATTCAAACTTGCTCGAATCATTAAAACGCTAATGTTAACATCAAAATCCTCACTTATGATCAAATCAAAGCCTAAATTTCTTAAAAACATCCGAATTGCATATTCGATCAAAAACCCGACCAAACGATGTCCGAATGACCTGAAAATTTGCAGGCATATCCAAAATCACCTAACTAAGCTACTGCAATTTTCGGAATTCTATTCCAACTCCCGGATCAAAATATCACCTATCATCCGGAAATTGCCAAAATGCTAACTTCGCCAAAATATGCTAACTTCTTCACCGGACCTCCAAAATTACTTCCGGTTGCGCTCCTAAGCCTTAAATCATCACCCAGATCTAACCGAATCATCAGAATTCAAGTCGAAGCCCTCTAACCACATAGTCAACTTCCGGTTGACTTTTCTAATACAAGCTTCCTTCTAAGAGGCCATTTGTCTTATTTTCAACCAAAACCAATTCAATTACACCCGATCAACTCTAATACTGACATTGAGACATGAAGCAACACAATATGGGGGAAATGGGGCGGTAACTCACGTGACAACGGGTCGGGTCGTCACAATTATACAATTTCGATTTCAAAGGACTAAATTAAAGTCTAAAATAAGAGAAAAACAGTCCAATTGTATAACTCCTAAAAATTTCTAAATAATTGAATGTTAACTGCTAAAACTATCATAGACTAGTATATATGTAATCACCAACAGCAATAACTATCACATGAAGGATATACTAATTGTTTAAAAAGCTATGAACAACTCAAATTTTTACTCCAACAAGAGCTTCAATTACAAATTTCCCAAACTTAACCATGAGAGATTGAACGTGTACTTGGAATTATAAGGAATAGAGGAAAGTTAGCAATAGAAAACAATCAACAGCAGCGAGCAACTTCAGGAAATTGAATCAACAATCCAGGAGGATTCAAAAAATCAACAGGAAGCAAATTTTGATCCACAAAATTGACTAAGTGACTTTCAAAGGCCTTGAACAGCTAAATGCAGAATGGAAACAGAGTAATTGAGCTATTTTGATCAATGAAACAGTGATATTTTGGATTTTTACTGATGTTTACAGTGTTTTTAGAGTTTCAATGTTTTGAATTTCGAAAATCTGATATGAGATTTGAAGAGGAAGTTGGGGAGGGAAAATGTGGAGGTTCAAAACTTGTTAAAGAAGGCAAATGAATTCCTAATTATAGGCAAACTTAGAGTATAACTTCAGATTTTCATTTTTCTCTTTAGTCCTTGTTTTATTTCTATTTTTACCCCTTATTTTCTGACTTGTACTACAAGTAAGTACCTCTTATTTGCTGAAATCCATACTAAAGTCTATTCTAGAAGGTCCTATACCCATTACAATTCCTATACTACCCTTTCCCTACTTTGAAATTACTATTCTTAAAGAAACTACGCTTTTTAATGCCCAAACTACCCTTATTACCTCCTAAAATTACTGCTCAACCAAAGCATCTTCAGCTATAATCCAAACTAAGTCTTAAATTCTAATAAAGCCCCTACTTGACACTAACCAAACCAAACAACTAATTAAGCTAACTAATCAAAGAACAAATTCAGTATGAACTTCAATTTTAACAAGAATCAATAGTTTATAAAAATATCCAACTGAAAAAACAAATCACCTAAGCTAATTAAACCTGAATTAACACATAACAATTATACTAACTAAAACTGCATAAGTGCTAATTAAACATGACTTGACACCTAATCGATCGACTGACTAAAATGTTCAGGACAGAACAAGCTAAACAATAGAATGAAAATTAACCTAAAAAACTTACAGAAACATGCATTACTAATTAATCTATTTATCAGAATTACCACACAAACAAATTATTAATTAAACTATTCAGAAATTAGAACAACACTTAATTAAAAGATAGAACAAGAATCGAACTAATCGAATCTAAAAATGAAAAAAAAAATGACTTACTAAGACAGAAACTCCGGCCAGCAAAATCGTCTGAATCCTTTCAAGATTCCTGACGTGTTATATCCCTAATCGCATATTTTCAAAAGAAAACATATGATTAGGGATTTTATGGTATGAAATCATAAGGATTTTGAATTAGGGTTCTTGGCCGGAAAATTTTAAATGGATATTTGAGGAGTTCCAGGTAGATTTGAAGCAAACAAGTATGGGGGTTGGGTAGAGAAGACTCATGCGGTGTTGGGTGTTAATTTGGGTGAGTTTGGGAGAGGTGGTGACTTGGCCGGAGAAATTAAAAATCAAGATTCGAAGGTTTCTGACAAGATCTGAAAGAAACTAAAGGTGAGAATGGGAAGAGGGATTCGTGAAGAAGCTATGGTGTTTTTCTGGTGGTCATTGGCGTAGGTGGTGTTCGCCGGCGGTAGGGTTCCGGCGGAGGAAACGACACTGTTCGAGGATCTAGGCTAAGATTCAAGGGAAATCAAAGGCAGGGTTGGAAAGAGGAAGGAAATGGGAGCTTTTGGTGTTAATTTGGACTGAAAAAGATGTCGGCCGCCACTGTGAGGCAATTTTCAGTGGCGGAGCATGTCGGGGTAAGGCAGAATTATGACGGAGGTGGTTAAGATGATCAATACGAGGAAGAAGAGTTAATTTTGTTAGGGTTACGACCTTTTAGACATTTTATGTAATATGCGAATTAATCGAGAGCCGTTGGATCAATTTTGATGGATGGCCTAAATTTGATCATGACGAAACGTCGTCATTTGAAGACATTGAGGCTGGACCGGGCATAGTTCATCATTTAGGCTGGGGTCAAAAATAAAAAATGGGTTTGAGGGTTTGGGCATGACTTTGGCCCAATATTGGGCAGCCTATTCTTCTTTATTTATTTTGCTTTATTTCTTTTGTTTATTTATTTTGTTTGTTTTCATTTTGTATTATTATTTTTCTTATATTTTTTTATTTTTTCTAATTGTATAAAATGCCAAAACAAAGACCAAGTTAAACTATTTAACTCCTAAAATTATTTAAAACTCTATTTAAAGATAAAATTCAATAATTAACAATTAAAAGTGCAAAAAGTCTATTTTTTTATGATTTTCTTTAAATTTTGTTCTAAAACTAGTTAATACCTAATTAATACTAAAATTGTGAAATTAAATCCCTAAATGCAAGTGCATATTTTTGTATTTTCATATGAATTATCATGCAATCAATTAATACCAAATTCCACAAAAATTCACAAAAATTTGTAAAATCTTTTTATTTGAAACTTTTGGAACAATTTGCTTAGGGTAAAAATTACGTGCTCACAGCTGCCCCTCTTTTTCCAGAAACACGAAGAGCTTTCGTGCAAAGACAAGTGAGCAGAAATGAGCGATTTTCGCCCGTTCTCATATTCCGTGTGAAGCATTTCTGAAAGAGTTGACCGCACCCTGCTTCAGAGGTTTCCTACATATCACGGGCTAAACAGGAATCAGGTCAGTGTAGTTCAGGAATGTCGGGTACTTAAGACTACCAAGAGCTGTGATTTCACTGTTGTTGCTGCTGCTACTGCTCGTTGACCTCCTTATTACACCCTGATAAAACAAAAGAAGCTAGCCTAAGCTATGATCTATGAATTACAAAAGATCCTATCTATGTCTTCAAAATTGCTCTTGTGTTGCTTTGAACTTGTATCTTGTGTTCTTCCAATGGAATTCTTGTTGTTGCCTCGGTGATGTTTTTCCATTCCTCCTGATGTTGCTTGACTATTATAATTTGAAATATGTATCCATTCTTCAGGCAGGCTCCTGTTTTCGATTGCTTGAAAAGGTATTCCCTTGTTCTCCAGGTAGGCTCCTGATGGTGATGCTTGGAAAGTTTTCCCTTGTTCTCCAGGTGGGCTCCTGACTACGATTGCTTGAAAAGGTATTCCCTTGTTCTCCAGGAGGGCTCCTGACGATGATGCTTGGAAAGTATTCCCTTATTCTCCAGGTGGGCTCCTGACTGCGATGCTTGAAAAGGTATTCCCTTATTCTCCAGGTGGGCTCCTGACTGCGATGCTTGAAAAGGTATTCCCTTATTCTCCAGGTGGGCTCCTGACGGTGGTGCTTGGAAAGTATTCCCTCGTGCTCTAGGTGGGCTCCTGACTGTGATGCTTGAAAGGTATTCATTTGTTCTCCAGGTGGGCTCCTGATTACAACAAAATAGGCAAACAAAGAAAATTTTCTGCCCCAGTTTGGTGACTGGGCACATTATGTTATCAGATATTAAACTTAAAGGATAATATTTGGATTGTACCTCCCTTTTTTTCCATGTGGGTGCCTAACTGCTGAAACTTGAAAAGGATTCCCTTGTTCTCCAGGTGTGCTCCTGATTGCGATGCTTGAAAAGGTATTCCCTTGTTCTCCAGGTGGGCACCTGATTGCAACAAAATGGGCAAACGAAGAAAAATTTCTGCCCCAGTTTGGTGACTGGGCACATTATGTTATCAGATATTAAAATTAAAGGCTAAAATTTTGATATTACTTCCCTTATTTTCTAGGTGGGTGCCTGGCTGCTGAAACTTGAAAAAGATTCCCTTGTTCTCCAGGTGGGCTCGTGATTGCTGAACTTTGAAATGGATTCCCTTGTTCTCCGAGTGGGCTCTTGCTTACTGTCTTTGCAAAAGTATTCCCTTGTCCTCCAGGTGGGCTCCTGCTTGCAACAAAATAGGCAAACAAAGAAAATTGTCTGCCACAGTATGGTGGCTGGGCAGACTTCTGAGTTGTTACGTAAGCTATTAATACGATGGTGAGAGCAGAACTAAAGACTTGATTGGCATGTACGACCCTAGTGAGTAAAACTATTTGACTATGATTTTTATCCGAGGAGAAAATTCGTCAGATTAGGTTTTCTGTTATCAGACTAAGATTTTGATTCTAAGAGAAGATTCATCAGACTAGGTCTTTTGTTATCTTAGGAGAAAGGTTCATCAAACTAAGATGTCGACCTTAGGAGAAGATTCATCAGACTAGGTCTTTTGTTATCTTAGGAGAAAGGTTCGTCAAACTAAGATGTCGACCTTAGGAGAAGATTCATCAGACTAAGGTTTTGAATCTAGAAGAAGATTCATCAGACCAGGTCTAGTTTTTGTCTTAGGAGAAAGATTCATCATACTAAGATGTTGATCCTAGGAGGCGGTTCCTCAGACTAGGGTGCTTTTCTATCTTAGGAGAAAGTTTCATCAGACTAAGTCCGGTTTTGGTTATCTTAGGAGAAAGGTTCGTCAAACTAAGATGTCGACCTTAGGAGAAGATTCATCAGACTAAGGTTTAGACTCTAGGAGAAGATTCATCGGACAAGGTGTTTTGTTATAATAGGAGAAAGATTCGTCAGGCTATTATTTAGACTGTAGGAGAAGATTCATCAGACTAGGTCTTTTGTGATCTTAGGAGAAAGATTCATCAGACTAAGATTTTGACTCTAGGAGAAGATTCATCGGACTAGGTCCTTTGTTATCTTAGGAGAAAGATTCGTCAGACTAAGATTTAGACTCTAGGACAAGATTCATCAGACTAGGTCCGTTTTTGGTTATCTTAGGATAAAGTTTCATCATACTAATATTTGATTTGGAGAAAAATCCATTGGACTAGGCCTTTTATCCTACGAGAAAAAATGTGAAAAACAATGGCAGTATTTTGTGCACAAGACAGGCGAGGGTGAATATTTCGAGAAGCTTCCCTTTTGTCGGCTCTCATCATCTTCCCTTTTCTTTTCTTTCTTTTCTTCTCTTTTGTTCCAACTTTCTTACACTGCGTTGTCCCTGTTTCAAACAAAGAAAACTTGTGAGTTTAAAATGTGGTGGTTGGTTTGTGGCCTTGAACTTTGAGGGCGGTCCGATATCCTCCATTTGTTGTATTGCATAAACTGTCATCTCCCCAATCCTTATGTCTCATATGAATCCCGCAGCATGTCTATTATCCCAACTTTGTGCGTATGATGTTCATTCTTGACTTAACCACTGGCTTCGGCCTTGAGTTTATTGTCTCTTCACTCACCATGATAACTGATTCCCACTCGAAGATCGTGCTTGTTTATTGACTAACCATTTTCTTTCCTACCCTTGACACAGAGAATACCTCTGATCCATTCACCAAAACACCCTCTATCTGTTGCATGGTTCCAAAATTGAGACGTATCAAACTCTTGTATTTCACACGAATCCAAAAGCATGTTGATTGTGGCCAATTCATTGTGCCTGCTGTTTTCTCCTGACTTGACGCCTTTATGTGTTCACTAGATCCAATTTTATTTAATTGGAAAGCATGGTAATAGATTTTGAAGTCATTTCTCACTTGTTTTGAACAACCGACCCAGGAAGAGGGAGTAAAACAAGGTGGGATGAATAGAACAAAGGATAATGGAAAGAGACGATTCCTAACAAGAAGCCTAGAGAGGAGTGACTCATCCGATGTGGATACCGACTCTAGCGACCTTGACATGCACCTGCAACCTATTCTGTTTGGAAAATCTGATGTTTCGCTCTTGTTTGTACCTCTTTCGCCGTGAAACTGGGCTTCAATGCTCCGCTTATCTGATCTGATTCACAATCCTTAGTCGACTTATAGTGCCCGAAGGGTTTTCACCATCAAGCCTCTCTCATTTGGTTTTCTCTCATCTCACCGTAGCCTTATGGTGCCTGTAAAGGTTTTCACCAATAAGACTCTCTCATTTTTATTTCTCTCACCTTTCATCGCCTTGGGGTACCCGTGGTGGTCCTCATCGACACTACTCTCTCATTCTTTATTTCCTTCATTTGGACTAGAGTATTGCCCCTTATATGATTCACCTCTGCTCGTTTGACTTAGTATTTCTCGAAGACTGATCAGAAGGTCTTCCTTTGGACCGTAATGTGGGCTTTTGGATAGGGTTAGAAAGGAAGGGTATCAAAGGCTCAAAAACAATTCAACGTGGGTTCAACATTATAACTTTCAGAATCAGATTTTCCCAAAAACCACAACTTCTGCCCCAATTTCTTTCTTGGGGACTTTGGACTTTTGTTTTGGTGTGACTGAACCTCAGAGAGAGGCTGCCTACGTACCCTTTCGGGATCATGTCAAACGTTGTTCATGCGACTACATTCATTGTTGCGATCTTTCCTTTCTTCCACTTTTCTTTTCTTTCTTTTCCTTCTCTTTTCTTTTCTTTTTTTTCTTTTTTCGTTTCTTTTCTCTTCTTTTGCTTTTTTTTGTTTTCGTTCCTCTTTTGCTTTCCTTTTCATTTTTCTTTTCTTTTCTTTTTCACTATTTTTCTCTTGTTTCTCCACTTACTTTCCCTGCTCGGGCTTACGAGTTTTATTATTGATTCCGAAAGAAGGGTATGCAAGAAAATAACCGAGGCTCAAAGGGGTAACAAAGGATAAAGTGTTTGGATAGCAGAATAAAATTCCTTCGTCATTCCAATCTCCAAAACATGACAGGTACAAACTACACAGTTAAACAAGTTGAGAAAAACACAACATAACACCTTTTGAATGATTCATATATTTGCCTTCTGTATTTGTCAATTACCTAAAACCATTGGACAACAATCTTGGTACCACGAACGGTCCCTGTAGCTTGGGGCAAACTTTCCTTTGGCTTCAAACCGATGTGGCATGATGCTTTTCAATAGTATTTCTTCATGTTCTATCTGCCCCAAGTTTCACCTGATTTAGGCTCGAAGTGATCTCAAAATGCCTTTACTTATTTCCCTCGAATGTCCTTACATTGTCAACATTATTTCATTGCTTCATTACTAAACTGACATTTAAAAACTAGGCTGTGAATTATGCATGCATAACACCAAATCCCGCATGAAAAGACTTGTAAAAGGAGAAGGGAATTAAATAAAATAAATTGGAAATGGCGGGAAATAGAGAATTGCATTAGACTGACAGTGAAAGGGTTTAAACAACAAAACAAGCCAACTAGACTAGTTATAATCTTTAAACAAACCTAGACAGCACTACACAAGCTACTACGACCTGACGAACAAGGAAAAGTGAAAGGATATAATGGTTTGAGTCACAAGACAATATCCGGATTACAACCCTGAAGTAACCCGGACAACTGAAATGACAACAAAATAAACCACCAAAACTCCAAGAGATGGAGCTTCTTCCCAATTACCCAGCACAACGTTTTAGCCACTGAATTTCACGCCAAGACTGCTAGAATTTTCACAAATCTTCATCTAGTTTTTCTGAGAAAACTGCTTTTGGGTTTCTTCTGCGAGCTCATGATCAATCATACCCATCATATGTGTCTCATTATTCACAGGAGATGGACTTTGGCCAATGTTTGCTGCATCTGGACTTTTCATGACGATGTCGCCTGCATCAATAAGCTTCTGAATTGCATTCTTCAAATTCCAACATTTCTCTATGTCATGCCCCAGGGCACCTGAGCAGTATGCGCACTTTTGAGAAAGATCGAACTTCTTTGGAGAAGGGTTCGACGCTTTTATCTAAATCGGCTTCAACATGTCTAGTGTCCTTAACCGCTGGAACAGACTGGCGTATGATTCTCCCAACAGAGTGAATATTTTCTTCTTCCGTAACCTCTCATCCTTAAATGCTGGATTGGGCCAAAAATCTAATCCGGGGTGTTTTTGGTAAACTCGCGGGGGTAGCTGGGTATTTCGAGGAGTTGGGTACTATGATAGGCGACTTTGGGAGTTCTGTGCACAAGGATAAGCATGGGGACGCTGTCGAGGTTGGAAGTGTTGATCAAGAAGACCTATCGGATCATCTTTTCTTTTCCTCTTTCATCCAACCATGTTTACTGGCACGTTCTGAATGACTTCCGAACAGCTCAAGATTTTGCTTGATTTGATTCCTTCTTCTACTAGCTCCCCCATTTTTAACACATCATTGAAAGGCTTTCCCAGGGCCGGGATCAAATGACTGTAGTAGGTAGGTCCCTGGGCCTGTAGAAAAAGATTGACCATTTCTTCTTCATTAATCGGAGGACTGACTCGAGCAGCTTGCTCCCTCCATCTGAGCCCAAACTCATTAAAACTTTACTCCTTCCTCTTTTCCATTTTAGATAACGAGGAGCGGTCTGATATAACACCCGTTTTTCCATGAAAATATCGGACAAAATCCTGAGCCATGTCACCCAATGTAAGCCACTTATCAACATTTTGACGGTTATGCCAGTCCAAGGCTGCCCCGGTTAGGCTTTCACTGAAATATGCCATCATTACGTCATCTTTCTCCCCAAAAATCCTCATTTTGTTGCAATAGACCCTCAGGTGGGTCACCAGATCCCCAGCCCAGCGTATAAGTTAAATTTTGGAACTTTGAACCTTGCGGGCATGCTGCCTAGGCCTTCCCCTCTTCGCTTGTCCCTAGAGGACTGTTCTATGCTTTTCAACTTCCTGGGTACCCTATCTCACTCTTCTCTTCCTGTAAGCCTTTCTTTTCTAGCACGAAGCTGCTAATCCCGGAAGCCCTTCTTGTATGAATTGAGGACCTTGCGGGCACCCTCTAGGGGATGGCATTGGGTATCTTTGAGTGGGTATTCATTGTTTGGGATAACAGATATGACATGGGAGTAATTTCGGGGTGATGTAACTGGAGGATGGGTGATGGAGTTATTAGGGTAGTTGGGAAGATAGTGATAGGCAGGTGTATTCGGGGAATATGGAGGATCATTTGGCGCTGTGCTAGGAGCTTGAGTAAGGGCAGCATCTGGAAAAATCGGTAGTGGCGGGGGTGGTGCCTTCCCAGTTATCCAGGCTTGGTACATGTCTGCCACATGTTGTCTTAACATCCGCACCTCTTCACCCAGCCCATTATCCCGTTCAACCAACTGATGTCGGGCACCGGTATCAACCTACTTAGTTCTATTGTCATTTGCCATTTGCTTTTATCCATGTGTTGCAACGAAAAACCACAAACCAATCACCTTTCTGGAGTGACATAACAAAAATGAAACCACCATGTTAGCGTTAGGGCATTTAGCATATTGAGACCCGCACATTTGGGGAGTGAATGCACCTAAGCAGTTAATAGTTCCTATTATGCTTTTGATCGGTTGCGTGCGTCATCCCGACATTTCCCTTATTCCCAATTGTAAACTTTCTCTTTCTTTGTTTTTATTTTTTTTCTTCTTTTGAACTCCCGTTCCTATTCTCTCCCTTTCTTGATTTTTCTTTTCTTTCTTTTTTTTTTCCCGCTATTTTCTTTTCTTTTTGCCTTTTTGTGGTTTTTCCTCTCTTTTTCTTTTTTATTTTGGTTATGGTCGAATCCTGTGTAGACTGCCTACGTATCATGACCCCCGTATGAATCACAACAAGCGTAGTTCTTGCGCATAAGTGCAAAATTAAATGTAAGAAATAAAGAAATAATTTTTGGGAATTTTCAAATTTTCATTAATAACAACTGCGATTACAAAAACTACTAAACTATTTGTTTCTCTTTTATTTTGTTTTTTTTTGTTTCATAAAGGAAAGTACAAAACAGACTCAAAAACAAAATACAGACTCGAATAATCCAGGAGTACAACAAAGATTTAAATCCTGGGGTCCATGGGGCATAACTCAGCATCGCCATGGGCCGCAAGACTGAGAAGATTTCAATATCAACTGTAAGCTATTTAAAGAAAACTGTCCATGTGATGACTTATTTTGAAAGAAAAAATGGCTATTTTCAAAAATATTTATTCTAAGAGAACAAAGACTCTGCTTTGCAAATACGGCCCTTCAATACTTCCGAAAGGGAGATTTTAGGGTTGTGCCTGCATTCCGTTTTTAAAATGACTCAAGGTGGCTATTCTTGCGAAAAACAGCCTTCTGGCGCCCTCTTGGGGACATTCGGCTTATTGTTCAAGAAGAATGGCGTCACCCGACTTATTGGGTAAAAATTAAAATTTTGGTATTTTTGGCTATTTTTGCAAAAGGGGTGGTTGGACCCGATGAGGGTTGCCTACGTATCTCACATCCGATGAGAATCAAACCTGCGTAGTTCGGGCAAATTAACGAACTATTTTTTTTTTAAATAAGACTTTCTTTTTTTTTCATTTTCATTTTTGGCATTTGATAAGCAAAAAGCAAGACTCTTTCTAATTTTTTTTTTTGCATTTCATAAACAAGTAAAGTAAACAAAAAAAAAACAATTTTTTTTAAAAAAAACACAAGAGTCTTTTTTTTTCATTTTTTATGTCAAGACAACCGATTTTTCCCAAACTAAAATAAAGACTCTTTTTGTTTTTTCTTTTTCTGTGAACGTTTCCAAAAATAAAGACTCTTTTTTTTTGCGCTTTTAGTAAAACAAACTATTAAAAACAATGCATTTCTATTTTTTTCATTTTTTCGAAATTTCGGCAAAGTTTCGTCAGCATTTGAGCATCGATTTTTCTTAAACTAAACAATTAATTCTTTACACTGCTATTTCTCTCTTTTTCTCTTTTTCTCAATCTCACAAGATTCCCAATGTACAAAAGTCGGTCAGCATGTGGGCCCGAGGAAAATAAGTGCACGTAAAAATGCATCATGGTGGTCTTTTAATATCCGATTACCTGTCCTAGACAGACCCAACCCCTGTGTTGAGTCCCTTAAGTCAAATGCAAAATCATGCAAATAAGCGCTACTATTAGGGATCCGGCATGAAGTCAAGTTATTCTAAGTTCATAACCTGGGTATGTGTTCTAGACTATGTACCCGAGCGGACAACTCGAGCCGAGGAGGGGGCTACGTACCAGGAACCAAAAGGTCATCCGGCTTAGTAACTTGTCCGGCCTCTTTCTTATTTCAAGGTATTGACACTAACAGAATAGGGAGTCTCAACCATTAAGCACATCCCGGATGTGATGAGAGAAGGGTTTCGGCACAGTTTATATATAGTTCAGATAATATCAAAGCGGTAAACATTTATCACATTAAGCATGAAACATGTAGGAAAATCAGATATAACCAAATACAACAATTTATCGAAGCACGAATTCTGAAACCTGAACAAAATGTTTTGGGTTCTTTTCCCCAGCAGAGTCGCCAGAGCTGTCATACCTCCTTTTTCTGCTTACTATACCACCGTGAGGGCGTAATAATAAAGGAGTTTTTCAAATTAAAGGACAATCGGAACGGGATTTTTTATTTATTATTCAGAGTCGCCACTTGGAAGATTAATGGTGTGCCAAGTCACCAGTTGAATCCCGAACCGAGGAAATTATGACCCTGTTAACGGTCTGTGAACCAAAAATCCGGATAAGGAATTCTGTTAACCCGGGAGAAGGTGTTAGGCATTTTCGGATTCCGTGGTTTTAGCACGATCGCTCAACTGTTGTATTTGATTTTATCTGATTTCAATTCATGTTCTATCTTATGTGCCCTTTTTAATAACCCGCATTTATATATATGTATTTATTATTATTTTTTAAAAATGAATTGCAACGTTGTGAAAATATATCTCGAACCTCGTCACACCAGTACGCCCATGGCTTTTGACACATTTCGACTTCGTTGAGATTTGAATTTGGGTCACATAAATGTGCACCCGTATTTAGTGAAGTAACATTATTTAAAATGCGTGCCTAAAGCTATTACACATTTATTATATTTGGGGAAGACCGTGAAATTTACTAAACAGCCCGTCCCGAATGCTAAGTATTTTAATTAAGTGATTAATGAGGGCCCCGCAATTACATATTTAATTTGGCGAGGCTCGTCTCATATTATTATTATTATAGGTCAATCCTAAAATAAACTAACATTTTTCTATTTATCATTTGTCTCTAGAAAGGATAATTAATCCACAAATATAAATTTGAGCTCCAAATTCATGTCCGAATTCAAACAAAAGGGAAGACCCTTTTAGCTTGAACCCGCTACCTAATTCAAAATCCAATTTATATTTGTGACTTAATCCCATATATTCCTAAGAATTTATTGTTGTATGAAGGCAAATCATGAGAACAAGTGCATACAGACCTATATCAAAAAATAGCTAATCACAAGCCTTGGTCCAGGCCCAAACATGCACAAGGTACGCGAATAGGACCGGACCGTCCATTAGGATGGTTGAAACTTACAAATTATCAGTAGGATGTTGAGCCCACATCCTTAAACAATACAAACGTCAATTCACTTTAAACAATCATCCAATGAAACTGATTTAATCTATTCTATTCATATCCGAATGATGCTGATCCTTTTAATTCCAATAAATGCTCATATTAACCTAATTCCCTATTTGTTGATGAATTTCTGAATTTATTAATGTTGAAAACTGGAACAGAAACGTGAGTTTGAACAACAATTCTATTAATACAAACTGACTAGCCTCCAACTAAGTTAAACTAACATTATTCGATCAATTTGGACCATTAAAACTAACTGCTGAAACATGAAATTGTGCTTTTACCACTACCAAAAGTTGAAACAATCCAAAAGTCATATCATAAAATTGATTTATAAAACGAATTAGCTAGTATTCCAAACACACATAGAGATCTAACATATAACATTCTCATAGTTCTAGTCCAATTATACAATTCCAATTTCAAAGGACTGAACTAATGTCTAAAATAAGAGGAAAATAGTCCAATTGTATAATTCCTAAAAATTTCTAAATCATTGAATGTTAACTGCTAAAACTATCATAGACTAGTATATATGTAATCACCAACAGCAATAACTATCACATGAAGGATATACTAATCAGTGTTTAAAAAGCTATGAACAACTCAGATTTTTACTCCAACAAGAGCTTCAACTACAAATTTCCCAAACTCAACCATGAGAGATCGAACATGTACCTGGAATTATAAGGAATAGAGGAAAGTTAGCAACATAAAACAGTCAACAACAGCGAGCAACTTTAGGAAATTGAATAAACAATCCAGGAGGATTCAAAAAATTAACAGGAAGCAAATTTTGATCCAAAAAATTGACTAAGTGACTTTCAAAGGCCTTGAATAGCTAAATGCAGAAAAGAAACAGAGTAATTGAGCTATTTTGGTCAATGAAAAAGTGATATTTTGAATTTTTACTAATGTTTATAGTGTTTTTGGAGTTTTTATGTTTTGAATTTCGAAAATCTGATCTGAGATTTGAAGAGGAAGTTGGGGAGGGAAAATGTGGAGGTTCAAAACTTGTTAAAGAAGGCAAATGAATGCCTATTTATAGGCAAACTTAGAGTATAACTTCAGATTTTCATTTTACTCTTTAGTCCCTATTTTATTTCTATTTTTACCCCTTATTTTCTGACTTGTACTACAAGTAAGTACCTCTTATTTGCTGAAATCTATACTAAAGTCTATTCTAGAATGTCCTATACCTATTACAATTCTTATACAACCCTTTCCCTACTTTGAAATTACTATTCTTAAAGAAACTACCATTTTTAATGCCCAGACTACCCTTATTACCTCGTAAAATTACAGCTCAACCAAAGCATCTTCAGCTATAATCCAAACTAAGTCTTAAATTCTAATAAAGCCTGCAGTTGATACTAACCAAACTAAACAACTGATTAAGCTAACTAATCAAAGAACAAATTAAGTGTGGACTTCAATTTTAACAAGAATCAATAGTTTATAAAAATATTCAACTGAAAACAAATCACCTAAGCTAATTAAACCTGAATTAACACCTAACAATTATACAAACTAAAACTGCATGAGTGCTAATTAAACTTGACTTGACACCTAATCGATCGACTGACTAAAATGATCAGGACAGAACAAGCTAAACAATAGAATGAAAATTAACCTAAGAAACTTACAGAAATATGCATTACTAATTAATCTAATTAACATCACACAAACAAATTACTAATTAAACTATTCAGAAATTAGAACTACACTTAATTAAAAGATAGAAAAAGAATCGAACTAATCGAAACTAAAAATGAAAAAAAATGACTTACTGAGACAGAAACTCCGACCAGCCAAATCGTATGAATCAATCCAAGATTCCTGACGCTTAATATCCCTCATCGCATATTTTCAAAAGAAAATATATGATTAGTGATTTTACGGTCCGAAATCATAAGGATTTTGAATTAGGGTTCTTGGCCGGAAAATTTTAAATGGATATTTGAGGAGTTCCAGGCAGATTTGAAGCAAACAAGTAAGGGGGTTGGGTAGAGGAGACTCAGGCGGTGTTGAGGTGTTAATTTGGGTGTGTTTGGGCGAGGTGGTGACTTGGCCGGAGAAATTAAAAATCAAGATTTGAAGGTTTCCGGCAAGATCTGAAAGAAACTAAAGGTGGGAATGGGAAGAGGGATTCGTGGGGAAGCTATGGTGTTTTTCTGGTGGTCGTTGGCATAGGTGGTGTTTGCCAGCGGTAGGGTTCCGGCGGAGGAAACGACACTGTTCGATGATCTAGGCTAAGATTCGAGGGAAATCAAAGGCAGGGTTGGAAAGAGGAAGGAATGGGGAGCTTTTGGTGTTAATTTGGACTGAAAAAGACGTTGACCGCCGCCGTGAGGAAATTTTCGGCGGCGGAGCAAGGCGGGGTAAGGCGGAATTATGACGGAGGTGGCTAGGACGATCAATACGAGGAAGAAGAGTTAATTTTGTCAGGGTTATGACATTTTAGACATTTTATGTAATATGCGAATTAATCGAGAGCCGTTGGATCAATTTTGACGGATGTCCCAGATTTGATCATGACGAAACGTCGTCGTTTGAAGATATTGAGGCTGGACCGGGCAGAGTTCATCATTTGGGCTGGGGTCAAAAATAAAAAATGGGTTTGAGGGTTTGGGCCTGAGTTTGTCCCAATATTGGGCGGCCTATTCTTCTTTATTTCTTTTGCTTTATTTCTTTTGTTTATTTAATATTTTTGTTTTCATTTTGTATTATTATTTTTCTTGTATTTTTTTTATGATTTTATAAAATGTCAAAACAAAGACATAGTTAAACTATTTAACTCCTAAAATTATTTAAAACTCTATTTAAAGATAAAATGCAACAATTAACAATTAAAAGTGCAAAGAACTATTTTTTTATAATTTTCTTTAAATTTTGTTCCAAAACTAATTAATACCTGATTAATACTAAAATTGTGAAATTAAATCCCTAAATGCAAGTGCATATTTTTATATTTTTATATGAATTATCATGCAATCAATTAACACAAAAATTCACAAAAATTTGTAAAATAATTTTATTTGAAACTTTTTGGAACAATTTGCTTAGGGCAAAAATCACGTGCATACAATCGCATAGGGTAAAATCTGGGCTGGTTGAAGGTTTTTATTAAACATTTCATCCGCGTACCAAGTCCCATTTTCCTCTATTTTTGAGTAACCTTGAGAGCTTTGACGAGGATTAAAGAGGGTTTTGACTGGAAATCAATTGGAGGTGAGTCTTATTGCTTAGAAACATCATTTAATTGTGGAGTCAACACTTAAATTCATGGAAATTTGATTAAAAGGAGGAAGAATTAGGGCTTGACTTTTCGAATGAAAATTTGGGGTTTGAGGGAGCAATTGAGCTCGGATTTTGGTAAATTTGATATGTATAGACTGGTGACGAGATAGGGAATCTGGTGATATGAATTTTTTGATTTTTTGAGAAGTGGGCTCGGGGCTCGGGTTTTGCCAATTTCGTGATTTTCGATATTTTTTGAGTCTTTTGGATTGGGTTGTGTTCCCTTAGCCTGTTGTAATGTATTCCTTGTGGTTTTGATCAGATTCGACGCTCGAGGAGGTTGATTTGCGAGGCAAGGGAAAAGAGAGCTAGTATTTTAGTTGGCTTGAGGTGAGTAAGGGTTATAAATGATGTTCTGAGAGTTTGAAGCCCCGGATTTGCACAACATGGTGCTATGTTGAGATAAGACGGATGTTGCATGATGAGCGTGATGATTCTACTATATTTTGACTGAGACTTAATTAATATCATTGTATTCTGGGCTAGTTGCCATGTCTTGGGCCTTGTGTCGATCTGTAGAACACTTAGGGGTATTTGTACTGGTTGACCTCACTTTACTTGTCGAAATAATACCCTCAATCACGTTCTTAACTGATTAATATAATATGAACCGGCTTTAGAAATTGGTAAGTCTTAATGAGAATAACTTGTGGGTTGGGAATCCTGTCTTACCTTAGTGTGCTTTATAGGCCAAGTCTATATTGACTGAGAGGGGTTGAGGATTCCATAGAGAGGGTATTTGATATATCACGGATCGGGCTGCATACCGCAACAGTATATATACATTATATGGATCGGACTGCATGCCGCAATAGTATATTATATGGATCGAACTGCATGTTGTAGTAGTATATCATATGGATCGGACTGCACGCCACAGTAGTATATTATACGGATCAGATTGCATGCCGCAGTAGTATAGCGCTTGGGCTATAGGAGCCCCTCCGAAGTCTGCACACCACCATTGAGCGCAGTCGACTATTATTATTGGATCTGGCTGCATGTCGCAGCAGTGTATGCAGCCATGTATATATATATATATATATATATACACACACACACACACACACACACACGGCTGCACACCGCAGCGGTATAATCAAACTATAGGTCATTGTCAAGAGTCTGGGTTAAGGGATATTCACTTGACTTCCCTTATTTAGCTGCTGTATAATGTACTTACTGTTGTTATATAGAACTACGTAGTGTTTTTACAAATTTTCTTTCAGTCAGTCATTATTTATTTCTATTACTCACTGAATCGGAGTACTCACTTTACTCCCTTCACCATGTGTGCAGATACAGGTATCCCGGAGGCATAGTTTGAGTTTTCTGCTCCAGTGCAGATTATCACCGGAGTTATCCAGGTAGCTGCATGGAGTCCGCAGGATCTGATTTCTCCCCTTGTCCCCTTTACTTTTCGCATTCTAGGCTACTTTATGTATAGACTGCTACTCAGATTCGTATTAGAGGCTCTCAACTTGTGGCACCAGAATTAGTGGGATTTATATTGGCATTTTTCTTGGTTTCCGCATATGTTATCTTAAGTTCCAGAGTTAAAATCATGTTTATTTTGTATTTAATCCTGTTAATTGGCAATAAAATTTTGTAAAGATATTGAGAGTGTTGGATTTGGTCGGGTTTAACTAGCATTGTGTTGGGCGCCATCACAACCGGGTTGGGGTCGTGATAAGTTGGTATTAAAGCCTAGGTTACTAGGTCTCGCAAGTAATGAGCCGGTTTAGTAAAGTCTCGTAGATCTATACGGAGACCTCTGTACTTATCCTCGGGAGGCTGCAAAACCTTTAGGAAAATTCCACATTCTTGAAAATTCTTGTCGTGCGAACTTGTTGATCTGAATACTAAACTTCTCTTTATTCTATTCTCTCACAGATGGTGAGGACACGAGCTACCGGACATGGCAGACGACCATCGATACCATCTACTGAGACTACTAGAGGTCGTGGATGCGGGCATGGTCATGGTCGTGGTAGAGGCAGAGCAGCAGGGGCGACACATGTGGATCCTTTAGTTGCCCCAGCTCAGGACCAGGCTCCAGCAACACCAGTTCAGGCACCAGCTGTGCCCATTGGGATTCCGTGTCTCCAAGAGACATTGGCCCAAATATTGACAGTTGTACGGGTCTGGCTCAGGTGGTTTCAGCTACCACATCACCAGCAACTACTTCACAGGTTGGGAGAGGTAATCAGACCCCCGCTGCTCGCCCACCTAAGCATGGATTACAGGGGTTACTGACTCCAGAGGCACCTCCAGCCCAGCCAGTGATACCAATTCCAGAGTACAGGTTTCCAGTTATGCCCGAGGACGAGCAGCATTGCCTCGAGAGGTTTGGTAAAATCCAGCCTCCGACATTTAGTGGATTTGAGGGCGAGGGTGCCCAAGGTTTGCTCGACAGATGTCGGTGGATGCTCCGTACAGCGAGGATTCTTGAGTCAAGAGGTGTTGCTTTTACTACATTTCAGTTTACTGGAGCGGCCTTCACTTAGTGGGAGGCGTATGAGTGGCGTAGGCCGGTTAGTGCAGAACCTTTGACTTGGCAGGAGTTCTTCACTCTCTTCATGGAGAAGTCTGTACCGTAGTCCTGCAAAGAGGAGCTGCGTAGACAGTTTGAGGGACTACAATAGGGTGAGTTGTCTGTGACCCAGTACGAGATGAGATTTTCTTAGTTGTCTCGGCATGCAGCTTGGTTGGTCCCGACCGACCGTGAGCGTATCTGGAGGTTTGTTGATGGTCTTCACTACCCTCTTTGTATTTTTATGACTAGAGAGAAAGTGTTGGGTGATACGTTTGAGAATGTGGTGGATATAGCTCGAGATATTAAGTCGGTCATCACGAGGATCGAGATGAGAGGGAGGCCAAGAGGCCTCTAGGTTCTGGTAGTCACAGTGGTGCTCCTTCGAGGGGCCAGTTTCAGTAGGGTCGGGGTCGTTCTTTCAGGCCCACTCAATCAGCTACACCTGAGTATCGAGGTGGATCTTCTGGTCTTAGTTATCAGGGTTCCCAGCAGTGTCAGCCATCTCTCAGCGCTTTTCCAGCATAGAGTTTGTCTCGTGCTCCATCTGTTCCGGGTTCCTCCAGGCCGAGTGCATCAGGTAGCCACTCTAGAACGAGGGTTTCCCTTCAGTCCTAGTTCCTAGCACCCGGGAATTGCTACGTGTGTGGGGAGTTCGGGCATATGCAGAGGGAGTGTCCTCGCTGTGCTGCTAGATCATCTCAGTAGAGGGGTTATCCCTCATCTTCTGGCCCAGTTTCTTCAGCACCCGCCCACCAGCTAGGGGTGAGGGTCAGACAGCTAGGGGTCGCCCTAGAGGGAGAGGCCGAAGGCGGTGGTCAGGCTCAATTTTATGCTCTTTAGGGCAGGACAGATGTTATTACTTCAGATGTTGTTATCAAGAGTATTATTTCAGTCAGCCATAGGGATGCCTCAATATTATTTGATCCCGGTTCCACCTATTCCTACGTGTCTTCATATTTTGCTCATTATTTGGGTACGACCCGAGGGTGTCTTGCCTTGCCCGTTCATGTATCTACCCCCGTAGGTGATACTATTATTGTAGACCATGTATATCGGTCGTGTTTAGTGACTATTGGGGGTCTGGAAGCCTGATTTGATCTATTTCTATTGAGCATGGTGGATTTTGATGTTATTCTGGGCATGGACTAGTTATCTCCGTGTCATGCTATTCTGGACTATCATGCTAAGACAGTCACTTTGGCTATACCGCGTATTCCGAGGATCGAGTGGCGTGGCATGACTAACTATGTGCCTAGCAGGGTGATTTTTTTCCTAAAGGCCCAACGTACGGTTGGGAAAGGTTGTCTATCATATTTGGCTTTTGTGAGGGATGTTGGAGCTGAGACTCCTAGCATTGATTCGGTCCCAGTTGTGAGGGAGTTTCCTGATGTGTTTTCTGCAGACCTGCAGGGCATGCCACCGGACAGGGACATTGATTTTGGTATTGACCAGGTGCCGGGCACTCAGCCCATTTCCATTCCTCCATATCGTATGGCACCAACAGATTTGAAAGAACTAAAGGATCAACTTCAGGAACTCTTAGATAAAGGGTTCATTCGGCCTAGTGTGTCACCGCGGGGTGCATCAATTCTATTTTTGAAAAAGAAGGATGGCACAATGAGAATGTGCATTGACTATAGCCAATAGAACAAAGAGACAGTGAAGAACAAGTACCCTATAAGGCCCCGTGAAATCCCTACCAAAAAACCCGGATCCTGTGGTGCCAAGTTAGGATCATATGTTAGCAATTCATAAATATACTTTGCGGCGGCCTTGCTCACCGCGGCACGGACCTTTTTGGAGTGAATAATGCATTCAAAAGTCAAGAATAAGTTTCCAGAAAAAATTGAAAGAAATGCGGTCCAGAATGCGGCCGCAAATCAGGAATGCGGACCGCATATTTGCCTTAGCGTGAGTTAGAATGTTGATTAAAATTGAAGTCAGCTATGCAGTCGAAATGCGATCGCATAATCGAAATGCGGACCGCATAGTCATCGCATATTTTCCTTTGAATTTTGTGAGGGTCAGTTCTGCGGTGCACTTTGCGACCATAGAACACAAATGCAGACCATATTCTTACTACAGAGTCAGTTAGAGTGTCCAGTTTCTGGGGTGCATTTTGCGGTCCATTAAGCGGACCACATGTTTACTCTGCGATCGCATATTGCACTCGAGGCTCCAATTTTCTAATTTTTAACCCGACTTCCATATCGATATATCCGGTGTTATAGCTCATTTTACGCATTCTTCTGAGCATTTCTAGAGGGAGAGAGAGGTTTCTTAGATAGGGAATGTCTCCCCATCAAATTACGTCATAAGATATGGCTCAATCCTTGAAGAAAATCAAGTGAAGACCCCTAGACCTTCATCTCAAGATGTAATACTTCATCACCCCAACTCTTGTTTGTTTTATTCTCAGATATAAGGGGTCACTAGTGAGGTTATTCATGGGTATAACAATGGATTTCTTGCATGCATGTTAAACCTTAGAGTAGTGGGAGGTGGTGAATTAAAGAGGTACAAAGTGATATAAATTGCTCTCAGAAATGGACCTAAGATGATATTGCACCTCTAGGGTTTGTCCATATGCTTGAACCAAGCTAGAGTCTCAATCTCATATATAATTCTCTATTTAATTTGTATTTTTTACTCAATAGATCGAAGTGCTAAGAGTTCCAGAAATTTGTAAAAGAGTAAGGAAAGCTTTATTGAGGTATGTATGGCTAAAACCCCCCTTTTATTAGAAATTGAGCTCCGTTTTCATTTACGAAAGTATGGTAAGAGTTGAATTGGCTAGTGTATTGATTGTTACTACGCATGAATTGATTTGCATATATCCATACATATTCATGAAGGATGTGACTCAATTTGAATAATGTACCAATCTTGATAATTAGATAATGATGAAAAGTACAGTTATGTGTTGAAATGCTTGGGTTATAAGCCAACATTGAAACAAAGAATTTTTCATGCTAGGTATGTGCTCACTTACCTGTGATTGCAACTTGAATTATCTTTGATATATGTGTCTATGATCACAACTTGTGAAGCAAATATTGGAAAGGGAAAACGATGTGATGATGGTAGCCATGAGTGCCCGATAATTGTTATGATATGTGTAGAATAAAGATTTGAAGGTGTTGACTAATGAGAATGGAGTAATTCCTCCAATGACATCACCTAGCCGATCGGTTCGTGCTGATATTGAATTCCGGATAAGGGATATGAAATATTGATTGAGAGTAATGCCACCAATTAGGTGACCTAGCCAGTCGGGTCGTGACCGGACTCCGCTCGAGATGGCGGTGTTACTGAGAACAGTGGTGAACATGCGACAGAAATGCCCTAATTTATGTTATGGAAATTGTATGAAAGAATACATGAATTGCTTCTTCGATTTGCCCATATTATTTGCTTGTATCTGTTTGATAGTTGTTTTTAGTAAAATGGTGTTTAGTTATACATCCCAGTACAATTCAAATGTACTGACATCCCTTTTGTCGAGGGCGCCACATTTGTGTTATGACTGTAGGTGGTTCTATAGCAGGCACTCTAGTCCAGCGGCAGTAGCACCTGCTCCACTTTCCGTCAGCTGTATTAGTGAGCCCCTTTCACCTCGGGGCCCTGTGTGGCTTATGTCGCTGTTCTTTTCGGAGTCATACTGTTGTATTTGTGTAAGGTATAGCCGGAGCCGTGTTGCCGGCATTTCTGTATCATTCTTTATTATATTTAGAGGCTCCGTAGACAGGTTGTGGATTGTGTTGGGTATTGGAAATTAAAACAGAATTATTGATGTTTGCCAGTGATGTTTGGAACTTGGTATTAGAGCCTAAGGTTTTAAAATGTCCTAGGATGTCTCGGAGCAGTGTCTAGTAGAGTCCTTCTTATCGGTGTGTTGTCGACCACATCTATAAGTTGGAGGTTATTCAGACATTTAGGAATTTCACCCTTCTTTGATACACCAATCGTGCAATAGAGCTCATGTTAGGGAGCTAATTTATCTCTAGGTCTTATTCTCAAGATTGGTAACCTTGATGCTATAGTCTGCGAATTTGAAGCATACAGGGAGGGATTGATCCCACCATTGAGTTCGAGTGGATTGCCCAAGGACTTGTTAGGAGAATGTATTGTGATATGGATAGATTGGCAAAACATATCGCTAAGAAGGGAGTGTCCTTGTCCTTATAGATATCTCTGCACCATCATATCATGTGGTATATTAGCATGTTACCTACGTACATTAGAAATGTGGAGTCGAGGGGTATCGATTATGCTTTTTCCCTACCAACCTAATCAGTATTTCTACTTATTGAATATGTACATCCATAATGAAGAGTTCTCATAAATATGGTCTTAACAAGGTGTTGAATGTATCGACTCTTTGAACGAGATGCACTATTCGTGAATCCACTCTATTATGAATTCTCTTATTTACATTCTTGTGGAATTAAGTTCCCTTGAATTGAGTTATAACTCTAGAATTGATATTTATCACTTGGTCTTCCTAAAATTCTTACCAAGGGATTATATCCAATGAATTTCTTACAGAATCTTTTTATTTAAATGGACAAAATCTAATCGCCTATGCCTATACATGCACTGTCGTAAAATTTACCTATGTGGTGCCAAGATCCATGCGAAGCATCCCAGCGTTGCGATCCTTCTCGAGTCACCCTTTTTACTCAGTTGTGTATATGGGTCATATGATTTGAACAGTCAATCTACTCTCTTGCGAATACCAACATGAATGCTTCTCACTGCCTAGTAACATAAGAGCGTACCTTAACACCTTACATGAGTGCATGTCAATTGAAATGGTCACTGTGTGCATGAATATAAAGTCTCTTTGAAAATTTAGATCCTCACGTCCACGTCATAGGAAGATCACGTGTCGCCATAACTTTCGTTTCCACTTGGGACATCCTGCAGTAATTAGCTCACCTTATCCTGGTATAGTGGTTGCTCGTGGCATGGTCGTATATTATTGTTAGGAGCTAATATAGCATAAGCGTGTCCAACTTATAACAAATTTTTATCTCCCCGTTACACCTCCATAACATGTGTTAATTGTGTTCTTTAGTTAGTGAATTCATTGTGCTGGTTTTCCTACACATGTTCGATAACCGTAAGAGAACATATCGTTCTATGAGTCATTGTAACACTTTGTATCTTGTAAGGACCCTTGCTAGGTTCTCCGTCAAGACCAAGAACACCTTTGGGGTTATTATAGCACAACACCAGTTTCTCATGTTTTTCTGTCTTTCATTAGCATTTGGGTAGTTCCCAAGTTAAAATCTATGAAGAACTCATTAAGAACATCAGCAAACCCTCCATGATTATTCTATACTATCTCATTGGGTTTCCATATCACTTCAAGTTCATCAAGGGTTGATAGCATGTCGCAATTGCTAAGATCGAATAATCTCCTCTCGATAATAGATTATCTACATATGTGGTAGTCCAACGATCTGCTCATCAGACTAACTCTCGCCTATAGGTTTTGGGTTGACCAAGTAGAAATACACCTAGTGACACATTCAAGTGTAAAAGCATTTCTCTCAGTCATACCTTATAACGTCTCCCAATATGTCTCGTAACAGCTGGTTGCATAGAAGTGTGTTGTAGTGCTGCATTATGAAGTAGAGCTGCTAAATATAATTGGATTTTTGAATTCTGGAGCTATACATCACGTGACTACATAGAGAGACCTTCTTTCAAATAATGTAGCTTCTTATAATCACTTTATATTACCACCGTTCCTAGTGGTTACGATGTAAAGGTTACTTCCATAAGGCTCTTTTCCTTTTGTTTCTGTTGTCTTGCATCGTGTGTTGTTTACCCGTAATCTTTGATGCGATATTACCTCGATGTATCGACTATTTATCCAATGATATGATCTGATTTAATTAACCTTAATTTTATGTACACTACAAGTGCCCCGAGAGTGGGTAAATTTCCCCTTTTCGACAGACTTCTAATGTCTTCAACTCTGTTGAAGCTTATCGATTCCAAGTGGTGCTCTTCATTATGCTGCCTTACAATCTATTTTTCATCTGATAACTCTCATTGTAAAAAAGAAACTCATTTTATGTTTCATGGAATCAGAAGAGAAAGTCTTATAGCATCAAGGGTGGGGACATATTCCTTTTGTTAGAATAAATAAATAATGCTGGTACTCCTTGTAGATGTTCTTCTAACGATCATTTACCTTCTCTGCTTGTCCCGGTGACTAGATAACTTAGGTTGCTTATTCCTGATAAATGCATTATGATGGCTCATTCTTTTAAACTTATCCATGTGGGCACTTTGAGGCCTTGTTCTATACCAACTCGTAATGGTTTTAAGTACCTTCTCGTCATTGTTATTGGTTTTCTAGGACTACGAGGGCTTGTCTCCTAAGATTCAAAAGTAATGATTTTCCTTAAAATTCAAGATTCAATTGCCATGATTTCAAACCAAAGTGTATACCTTTTTCCAATGTTTTAAATGGGTCGAATTGGTTGGGTTACGTGACTTTCTTCTAACTCGACTTCTAGAATAATTGACTATTCAGTTTCATGCAAGGATAGTTTTTCTACCCTAGGTATTACATCTCCTTGGGAGGATAGGAGTGTCATATGTCTTTCTCCCTGGAGCATCATGTTAACCATTAGAACGCCTCTAACCAGTACATGATTTCTTCCCAATATCTAGATGTCCGAGCTATGTGGTCTTCCTTGAGAAAAGATGAGATTAGATGCCCTTAGATTTTTGCACATATCATGATCATATCAATTTTAAAGACAAGTTTGGTCGTATCTTTGGTTCCCTCATATATGATCAATTATCAGGAAGGGTTAAACTGTCTCAAATATGATAATCTCATAAGCGTTCTACTTCTTTTCATCCTCACGGGCTTGTGGCATAGATTTCGTGTGTCAAGTAATGTTAAAAGTGTAATTCAATAGCATGTATTTTGAAACCTGTATCACGTTCAAGGTGCTAGAGTATTTTTATTCTTGATAAATGGATTTTCCCTACACTCTAGAAAATGAGTGGTTCACCTACTCGAGTATTCCTCCTCAGTGGTTTGTATTGCCAATGTACGAGTTACCCCTATGACTTATTTGTCTAATAATTGATGTCCTCATAATAATTAACCATGTCAATATTGTTATAAGTAACCTTATGTGTCTCTTAGCATATAACCTCATGAAATGCTCTGCTCAGCACATTAATGGATTTCTAAATAACTCCAGCCTGATCTTGAACTCTGTTGTTCCTCACTGTATTAGATCCATTGGGTATTGTAAGTTCAGACGAGTCAAAGATGGAGCTTCACAATGTGATCATATATATATTGCATAGGTAATTTTATGGTCAATTTATGATAACACATCTTAGGGTAATCGTTGTAGGTCATCAGGGGTTTACTGTGAGTGTTCGCCTAGAGCCTTAGAGTTTGGAGGGTAACCAGACTATTCTTAATGTTTTCCCTTAAATATGTATGTGAGTTGATAATAAAGGTAGCATTTTATTCAACAGTAGGCCGCACTAGGAGTATGAAGTGTCCCCATGGTTGTTCACCATATATTTTATGGATCCACATGTTCATGTCCAAGAAAGTGGGTGGAGAATTATGTATCATTCCGGTGGAAATTAATGAAGGTAAAGTTAGTGGATAGTTAGATTATGCGAAATAACTACTTTTTACCCTTGTTAAGCAAGTTTAAGGGTCAAAACTGCTACCATGAATGTGTTATGGAGAAGTCCGTAGATATAAGAGGCCATTGAAGGCCGAGAGTGTTGTGGAAATAAAATATTTTCTCTTGATTGCTTAGTAGTTGGTTTTTAAGTGTGCAGTCCATGCCAGGTATCATCGTGGTAAAGTAGTGTTTGTAATGCTGAGGTTCTTGTCATCGAAATATAAATATTGTGGTGCTTTATCGAGTTGAGGAAGCCACACGGGAAGCGGAAGATGAAATGAAAGAAAAAAAAAATATCCCCATCTGTTCGAACAAGTCTATTAGTGATCGTGCGAAATCTTATCTCTAAGTAAACTAGTATGTGTTCCATTTGGTGCAAATACACCCCATATCTCCCATAAATGCTTTACTATTGCAATCTCTCTAGTGGTGTAAGAATGATATGTGTTGTGATTGTCTAAGTCATGCAAAACTCTTTTTAGTAAATGAAATTTTATAGGGACTTATGTGATAAGTAAACAACTAATACTAGTGTAGATTGGTAATGATTAATTGAAAAGAATGTAGTATGATGAAACGGTTAATTTATACGGGACTCATTGAAGTGACTAATTTATGTGGAAAATGTAGAAATGTGATTGAGTACGTGTAATTGTTGGGGGTAAAGAATATATACCATTTGTAGACATGATAGGAATTGTGTAATGGTGCTTAAAATATGTTTCGGGGTCTCTCTAACAGGTCTAAATGTCCAAATTACAATGGAAACTCTGGCAAAATTTTCAAAAATCTAGGGAGTTAGCTAAATTTTGGGACTGTCAACCTGTTTCGGGTTGTGAGGAGGGGAAGATTTCACTAAGATTGTTAATAAGTGAACCTTGATCCTCATTCGATAGTCTGCATATCATGTTTTTCAAACAAACTGATTTTCAAAAATCCTCATTCGACGGTGAATGATCTTAAGTGGGGGAGGATGTAAGGTCCCGTGAAATCCCTACTCGAAAACCAGGATCCTGTGGTGCCAAGTTAGGAGCATGTGTTAGATTTTCATAAATATACTTTGCGGAAAGCTTGCTCTCCGCGGCGCGGACCTTTTTTGAGTGAATAATGCATTAAAAGTCAAGAATAAGTTTCCGAAAAAATTGCAAGAAATGCAGTCCAGAATGCGGCAGCAAATTAGGAATGCGGACCGTATATCTGCCACAGAGTGAGTCAGAATGTTGGTTAAAATTGAAGTAAGCTATGCGGTCGTATAATCGAAATGCGGACCGCATAGTCGTCACATATTTTCCTTTGAATTTTGCGAGGGTCAGTTCTGTGGTGCACTTTGCAACCGCAGAACATGAATGCGGTCCGCATACCTACCGCAGACTCAGTCAGAGTGTCCAGTTTCTGGGGTGTATTTTGCGGTCCATTATGCGGACCCCATGTTTACTCTTGCGATCGCATATTTGACTCGGGGCTCCAATTTTCTAATTTTTAACCCGACTTCCATATCGATATATCCGGTATTATAGCTCATTTTAAGCATTCTTCTGAGCATTTCTAGAGGGAGAGAGAGGGTTCTTAGAGAGGGAAAGTCTCCCCATCAAATTACATCATAAGATATGGCTAAATCCTTGAATAAAATCAAGTAAAGACCCTTAGACCTTCATCTCAAGAGGTAATACTTCATCACCCCAACTTTTGTTTGTTTTATTCTCAGATATAAGGGGTCACAAGTGAGGTTATTCATGGGTATAACAATGGATTCCTTGCACGCATGTTAATCCTTAGAGTAGTGGGAGGTGGTGAATTAAAGAGCGGTACAAAGTAATATAAATTGCTGTCATAAAGAGGCCTAAGATCATATTGCACCTCTAGGGTTTATCAATATGCTTGAACCAAGCTAGAGTCTCAATCTCATCTATAATTCTCGATTTAATTTGTAATTTTTACTCGATAGATCGAAGTGCTAAGAGTTCCTGAAATTTGTAAAAGAGTAAGGAAAGCTTTATTGAGGTATGTATGGCTAAAACCCTTTTTTATTAGAAATTGAGCTCCGTTGTCAATTACGAAAGTATGGTAAGAGTTGAATTGGCTAGTGTATTGATTATTACTACGCATTAATTGATTTGTATATATCCATACATATTCGTGAAGGATGTGCCTCAATGTGAACAATGTACCAATCTTGATAATTTGATAATGATGAAAAGTACAGTTATGTGTTGAAATACTTGGGCTATAAGCCAACATTGAAACAAAGAATTATTTATGCTAGCTATGTGCTCACTCACCTGTGATTGCAACTTGAATTATCTTCGATATATGTATCTATGATCATAACTTGTAAATCGAATATTGGAAAGGGAAACGATGTGATGATGGTGGCCATGAGTGCCCGTGAATTGTTATGATATGTGTGGAATAAAGATTTGAAGGTGTTGACTAATGAGAATGGAGTAATGCCTCCAATAAGGTGACCTAGTCGATCGGGTCGTGATCGGACACCATGCCGCACACATGGTGGTAATGTGCTGATATTCAATTTCGGATAAGGGAAATGAAATATTGATTGAGAGTAATGCATCCAATGAGGTGACTGGGCCGGTCGGGTCGTGACCGGACTCTGCTCGAGATGGCGGTGGTAATGAGAACAGTGGTGAACATGTGACAGAAATGCACTAATCTATGTTGTAGAAATTGTATCAAAGATTATATGAATTGCTTTTTTGATTTGCGCATATTATTTTCTTGTATCTGTTTGATAGTTCTTTCTATTAAAATGGTGATTAGTTATACATACTAGTAAAATTCAAATGTACTGACGTCCATATTACCGGGGGCACTACATTCGTGTTATGATTGTAGGTGGTTCTATACCAGGCACTCCAGTCCACCGGCAGTAGCACCTCCTCCACTTTTCGTTAGTTGTATTAGTGAGCCCATTTCCCCTCGGGGCCCTGCGTGGCTTATGCCGCTGTTCTTCCTAGAGTCTTATTGTTGTATTTGTGTAAGGTATAGCCGGATCCTTGTTGCCATCATTTCTATATCATTCTTTATTATATTTAGAGGCTCCGTAGATTTTTTGTGGATTGTGTTGGGTATTGCAAATTAAAATAGAAATATTAATGTTTGGCAATGATGTATATAACTTGTAATACCCTTAAAGTGGTGAAATGAAGTTGCTAATGAAAATGAAATGGAAATCGTTAATTATATGTTGATAGAATTTGATTAATGGAGTCTATCCCTTATTTAATTATGAGTTGGGTTGGGTAGTATGTATGAAACCTGCCAGGCTTGCTCAGTTGGGTTTTCTCGATTTAGAGCAGGTCGCGCTCCTCAAATTTTGGGGCGTGACATACCCTATGCCTCGTATTGATGATTTATTTGACTAGCTTTAGGGGGCAAAGGTATTCTCCAAGATTGATCTCCGTTCAGGATATCACCTGTTGAAGATCAAGGATTCAGATATTATGAAGACTACTTTCTGGACTAGATATGGCCCTATGAGTTTCTTGTTATGTCCTTTGGGCTGGCCAATGCCCTAGCCGCGTTTATGCATTTGATGAACAGTGTATTTCAGCAATATTTGTATTCGTTCGTGATTGTTTTTATTGATGATATATTGGTGTCGCGTAGCCAATAGGAGCACACACATCATTTGCTAGTGGTATTATAGAGATTGATGGAGAAGAAACTTTATTCAAAGTTCTCCAAGTGTAAGTTTTAGCTTGTGTTAGTGACTTTCTTAGGACACGTGGTGTCTAGCAAGGGTATTCAGGTCGACCTGAAGAAGATAGAGGCAGAGCAGAGTTGGCTTAGACCGACCACAGCCACAGAGATTCGTAGTTTCCTTTGGTTGGCAAGTTATTGTTACCAATTTGTTCAAGGATTTTCCTCTATTGCATCGCCCTTGACCAAGTTAACTCAGAAGGGTGCTCCATTTGTGTGGTCAGATAAGTGCGAGGAGAGCTTTTAAAAGCTCACGATAGCTTTGACCACGGCTCTAGTGTTGGTGTTGTATCAACTTCAGGTTCTTACATTGTATATTGTGATGCTTCGAGAGATGGGATCGGATGTGTGTTGATGCCGGAGGGTAGAGTTATTGCATATGCTTCTCGTCAGTTGAAGCCCCATGCGAATAACTACCCTGTACATGATTTAGAGTTTGCTGCTATAGTTCATGCTTTGAAAATTTAGAGGCACTACTTGTATGGTGTATCTTGTGAGGTATTCACCAATCATCAAAATCTTCAGCATCTATTCAAGCAAAAGGATCATAATTTGATGCAGCGGAGGTGGCTAGAGTTACTCAAGGATTATGATATTACCATTTTGTATCACCTGGGGAAGGCCAATGTGGTGGCCGATGCTTTGAGCCGAAAGGCGGTTAGCATGGGGAGTTTGGTGTACTTTCCAGTTGGGGAACGACCCTTTGCAGTTGATGTTCAGGATTTGGCTAATCGGATGGTGAGATTAGATATTTCAATGCCTAGTTGGGTGTTGGCTTGTGTGGTTTCTCGGTCTTCCTTGTATGACAGCATCAGAGAGCGCAGTATGATGATCTATATTTGCTAGTCCGTAAGGACAGGGTTCAGCATGATGATGCCAGGGATGTGACCATTGATAGTGATGGCGTGCTAAGGATGCAGGGCAAAATTTTCTTGCCCAATGTGGATGGGCTTCGGGATTTAATATTGGAAGATGCCCACAGCTTGCGGTATTCCATCCATCCAGGTGCCGTGAAGATGTATCAGGATTTGAGGCAGCACTATTGGTAGAGGACGATGAAGAAGGATATAGTGGGGTTTGTAACTCGGTGTCTCAACTGTCAGCAGGTTAAGTACGAGCATCCGAGGCCGGGCGGTGTACTTCAGCGGATGATTTCTCCCGAGTGGAAGTGGGAGAGGATTACTATGGGTTTTGTGAGTGGTCTCCCTTGGACTTTCAAGATGTTTTATTTGATTTGGGTGATTGTGGATCGGCTGACCAAGTCCGCGCACTTCATTCAAGTATGTACTTTTTATTCCTTGGAGCAGCTGGTAGGGATCTTTATCCGGGAGATTATCCGATTACATGGGGTTCCACTGTCTATTATCTCAGATAGGGGTACTCAGTTCACTTCTCAGTTCTGGAGGACATTTAAGTGAGAGTTGGGTACGCGAGTAGAGTTGAGCACAACATTCCATCCTCAGAAGAACAGGCAATCCGAGCGCGCTATTCAGATATTGGAGGACATGTTGTGTGCCTGAGTTATTGAGATGAGTTTTTGCCACGTGCAGAGTTTTCTTACAACAACAATTATCAGTCAAGAATTAAGATGGCTCCGTATGAGGTGTTGTATAAGAGGCGGTGTAGATCTCCTGTTTGATGGTTCGAGCCCGGGAAGGCTAGGTTATTGGGAACAGAAATGGTTCAGGATGCCTTAGAGAAGGTGAAGTTGATTCAGGAGAGGCTTCGTACGGCTCAGTCGCGTCAGAAGAGTTATGCGGACTGGAAGTTTCGGGATGTGTCCTATATGGTGGGTGAGAAGATCTTGCTGAATGTTTTGCCCATGAAGGGTGTTATGCGGTTTGGGAAGAAAGGGAAGCTGAGTGTGTGGCTTATTAGTCCTTTTGAGGTACTTAGGAGGATTGGGGAAGTGGCTTATGAGCTTGCTTTGCCACCCAGTTTGTCGAGCGTGCATCCGGTATTTCATGTGTCTATGCTCGGGAAGTATGTTGGGGGCCCTGTCTCATGTATTTGACTTCAGCACTGTTCAGTTGGATGATGATTTGACCTATGATGTAGAGCCAGTGGCTATCTTGGGTCATGTTTGAAAGTTGAGATCAAAGGATATGGCTTCAGTAAAGGTGTAGTGGAGAGGTTAGCCCATGGAGGAGGCTACTTGGGAGACAGAGCGGGATGTGCAGATCAGATACCCTCACCTGTTTGAGGTTCCAGGTATGTTTCTTGACCCACTCGAGGAGGAGCATTTTTTTTTGTTGGGGATGATGTGACGACCCAGCCCGTCGTCACGTGAGTTACACCCCCCCCCGGTTTCCCCCATTTTCTGCTTCCTTATGTGTTATTATACGAGTTTTGGGTGAATGAGTTGATTCGGATTGATTCTGGATGAAAATGAGACACTTAGTCTCTTTAAGAAAGGCTTATTTTAGAAAAGTCAATCGGATGTTGACTATTGTGTTAGAGGGCTTGTATGTGGCTTCCGGTTATTTAGTTAGCTTCGGGGGATGATTTTTGACTTAGGAGTGCGATCAGAATTCATTTTTGAGGTCTGGTGTAGAATTAGGCTTGAATTGGCGAAGTTAGTATTTTGGCGAATTCTGGTTGGTAGGTGAGATTTTGATTCGTGTGTCGGAATCAAATTTCGAGAGTTGCAGTAGATTCGTTAGGTGATTTTGGATGTGTGTGCAAAATTTAAGATCATTTGGAGGTGTTATGGTCGGGTTTTTGATCAAATGTGTATTTCGAAAGTTTTTAAGAAACTTAGGCTTGAATCCGATGTAATTTGATGGTTTTGGTGTTGTTTGTGGGGTTTTGGTGATTGGAACAAGTTTGAATGATGTTTTAGGATGGGTTGGAACTTTTTGTTGATGTCCCGGGGGCCTCGGGGTTATTTCGGATGGTCAATCGGACCAATCTTCGCTTTTGAAAGTTGCAGATTTCAGTTCAAATGTTGAAACATTTTTGTTCTTTGCAATCACAGGAGGACTATTACGATCGTGTAGATGGTTTTGGGAGCTGTTATGATTACTCAGTGTGATCGCGAAATAGGGTATGCAATCGCATAGGTTAAGGAGGTTGTTCATTGCGATAGCATGAGGTGTATTACGATCGCGTATTGTTAAATGGGCCTGATGTCCTGAGCGGTACTTTGTTCAATGCGATCGTGGAGTAGGGTATGCAATCACATAGGTTTGATTAGTGAAGCAATGCAATCGTAGTAAAGGGGTCGTGTTCGCATAGGCTATTTTGGAGGCTTGGGAAAGTTGTGCTATGAGATCGCAGAGGCTTGGATGCGATCACATCGAGTAAAATCTGGGCAGACGGAAGGGTTTTACTAAATATTTCATCCGCGAATCAAGTCCTATTTTCCTCCATTTTTGCCCATATAAATAGTCTGTTAGCTAAGCAAGGACTTGCATAGATAGCATTAAACAAAAATTTAAAGGGATTGGGGAGCACCCGAACATGGCAGTGTACTTCCTAAGCTGTGGAGGCAACATGTTCCACATGCAACACATCTGCCAACCATAATATTGCAATTCCTGCAGATTAGCCAATAGCTGCAACCTCAATCAAGCCCGTGAAGTTAAAATCTTCCTGAATAGTTTGGTGGTTGTTACTGTGAGTTTCCAGCAGTACAACTAAAGGTGGCCTGTTGTAGTCAAGTAAAGACTAAAAATTCCTTCTAAAATCATATGAATGAACACCCTGCAAATCCAAATAATAAAGTTCATGTGACTGTCAGTAGATTCAAATAATTGACTGTTCCTTTGACTCCTTTGAGTGCTTGTCTGGCCTGGTCGAAGGATGAAAGTGGGCTTTAGAAGCATTGCATATTACCATACTGCTGGATTTGTAGATAGCCTTAGATGAAATGATGTCATTAGGAGATTTGGAGGACACCTTATGCATATCTTTCTTTCGTATTCCTCCTTCTAGACAAAGACTTTTATTCCATTTAGAAATGCATGAATTGGACTTGTTTCTCTGTTGTAAACGACTGCTGCATCTAGTTCCGCTTGATGGTTTTGGTCTTGTTCGATTTACGGGGGATTGTGTGGTGGTGAGTGTATGAGTGATAAAATTGGAGTTGGAGTTGTTGGAGGATCCTAGTAAGATGATATCCATGGAGTGACTGGATTGGGGTGTGGATAATATGGCATTTGAAAAAGGTGTGGGTGAAGATGAAGGGGGTCCCAATATGGTGTTGGAAGGGGAGGCTGATGCTATGGCCCAATAAGTGGAGCATGGTTCATTGACCAATGTTACCTTCTATAAATCTCCATTCCTAGTTGCATGCCCTCCATCACTATATGATCTAGGTCCCTCGGATTGTTTATAAGTATTGTCACCTCTTGATGGTTCACATATATCGTGAAGGTGAGAGCATGACTTTGTAACCCTTTATCTATCCAAGATGTGAGGTGTGTTGTGCATGAGGAGTCTAGGCAGTGTAGATAATGGTATTTGGTTCCATTATCAAGTGTGGAGAAGGAAGAGAGTGAGGTGTGTGATTGTGGAGCAAACGATGAATGGACTAGTTTGTTTTGGAGTGTTATCTCCATAGGTAATTTAGGTTTGGGAAGAACATCTTGTGTATGGTGAAACCTGGAAGATGAATGAATTGTATTGTTGGGTGGAATGTGAGAATTCGTGTCTAGATTTGAAGAACTATAATGGATGATGTATCAATGGAGGAGAAGGTCAGTTGGATTGATTGATGTGGTGGTAGTGTGTTTGTATTGTTTGAAAAGGTGGGCAAACTATCATTGTTTAGTTGCATGGGAAATATCAAATTAGGGTTAGGGGAAGATGATGGTGTTGAAGCAGATGTGATTGTGTTTGGTAGGTCATGTATTAGGGTTTGCATGTCTTTTGGTGAGGGTGTGTTTGGATAGCGTGTTTTCATATGGAGTGGGCTTATGTGGCCATTTTCCCCTTTGTAGGGATTTTGAATGAAGACTAAATGGTGATTGGGACGGTTGAATAGGCATGTGATGACTCATAGGGTCATCACCGGTTTTCTCTTTCTTTCCGCTCTTCCAAGGCCTTGAAAACCTCACTTTTAAATGCCTCAATTTGCGTTCGCAGTCCGGGCGCATAGCCGGAAAGATTATATGTTTAATTCTGTGAAAATTTTCAAAATGTGGCTTTAAAATGGTTAAAGTTGACGTCGGTCAACATTTTTGGTAAAAGGAGCCAGACCCATGAGTTGACAGTCTCGGAGGGTCCGTAGAAAAATATGGGACTCGGGCATGTGCCCGGAATCGAAATCCGAGGTCTAGAACCCGAGCAAAAGTATTTTTCTTAAATTATTAAGGAAAATAGAAATAAAAATTGATTAAAAGAGTATGGTATCGGGCTTGTATTTTGGTTCCGACGCTCTATACAAGTCTTATATATCATTTAAGCACTATATGTAAAGTTTGGTTGGAAACGGACGTCATTCGACGTGTTTCAGACCTAAAATGGAAAATTTGATGTTTTATGAAATTTGAAAGAAATCATGGATTTTTAGGCTTAATCAGATGTATATGATGTTATTTTGGCGATTTGATCGTGCGAGTAAGTCCGTAGGATGTTTTTGAGGTTGTATGCGTGTTTGGTTTGGAGCCTCGAGGGCTCAGGTGAGTTTTGGATAGGTGTCGAGTTACATTTTTGAACTTAGAAATCTCATAAAAAGTGGCATGAACAGACCTGCAGGCTTCGCATTTGTGAAGCCTGACTCGCAAATGCGATATCGCAAATGCGAAGTTAGCCCAGGTCTGCCAATTCTCGCAAAAGCGAGGATTTTACTAGCAAATGCGAAAGTCCCCAGCCCTGCCTAGTTTCGCGAATGCGAAGTTCCCCATCGCAATTGCAACGTGAGGGGCTCGCAAATGCGAGACCATGTTCGTAAATGCGAAGGTCTCATTCATGGCCTGGCTTCGCAAATGCAAAACAAAGTTCGCAATTCCCACTTTTCGGTTGGGTTTAGCAATTGCGAACCCCTGTTCGCAATTACGACATCAAAGACTTAGCAGATTAATACTTAGTCGAATTTTCACCTCATTTCTTCATTCTTTTAACTCAAACACTCCATAGACAATTTTCAAAAGAAACCTTTCTTCCCAAAATTATTTGTAAGTCAATTTTTACTAAAATTCTTCAATATTTATCATAATTAAACATGTTTTTATCTTAATTTAGCATTTCCATGGGTGAAAATGGGGATTTTGGGTAGAACCTAGGTTTTCTTAAAATTGGTGATTTGGACCTCAATTTGATGTCTGATTTCGAAACAAATCAATGATATGAACTCGTGGGGGAATGGGCGACCGGGTTTTGGTCTGCACCTTGGGTTTTGACCACGTGGGCAGGGGGCGTTTTGGAAAATTTTGAGTAAAACTTTGGAAAATTCATTTTCATGCATGCAAGTTGATTGAATTAGAATTTGTTGATACATTTAAGTAATTTGTGACTAGATTCGAGCGGTTTTGTGGTGAATTCGAGGGGTAAAGCTATACTAGAGGCTTGAGTGGATTTTTGGAGCATTTGACGTAAGTGTTTGATCTATTTTTGGCTTGAAAGAAAAGGATTAGAGTGTTATTAATTGCTAATTGCTAAATGATCGAGTATGGTGTATAGGCATGGTGACGAGTATCTATACACCGGAATCTAGCATGACCATGGGTCCTTGTTTGTACTTTTTCTGATATTTTTGGGACTCTTCCATTCTAATTGAAGAATTCTACATAATGTGAAGAGTATGAGGACTAGTTATGAATTGTGAATTCCTTTGAGCATTGATTCGAACGATAAAAATACTATTGAGTAAGAAATGAAATAAATGGAAAGAGATATAATTAATCCCTTGCCGGGATGTTTAGAGTATATTGATTATCTCCGTTGTCGGGATGTGAAAGTTGTTATTGTTCCTCCCTTGCCGGGATTTAGCTATTTAATTGTGTTTTCACTTGAGGGGACATTTCTAATTATTTTCTTATTCCTTCACCCATTTGGTTGTGATTGCTGTCTGGGTGAGGAAGAGTGATAATGCACGAAGGGTCATTCCGTGGCATGTTTGATTATATTTGCACGAAGGGTCATTCCGTGCCATGTTTTGACTATATTTGCACAAAGGGTCATTCCGTGCCATGTTTTTGTTATATTTGCACGAAGGGTCATTCTGTGCCATGTTTTGATTATTTATGCCCGAAGGGACATTCCATGCTATGATTTGACTATAATTGCACGATGGATCATTCCGTGCCATGAAATGAGAGTTATGTGAGGGAAAGCACGAAGGGTGATGTCCAGCATTTTATTTGATTGCTTTGGTGAGAATGAGAGTAAAAGCACTAAGGGTGATGTCGTGCTACTTTTGATTTTCCTGCTTTTGTTAATTATTATTGTTGCCCTGTTCTTACTTAAGTTGTTGACTTTATATCCAGATTATACTCCCCCATAGCATGCTCCCCTCTTTTTTTAACTGTTTAATTTAGGTATTCTTTCTTTGTATATATATATATATATATATATATATATATATATATATATATATATATATATATTGAATTGCACAGGTTGATTTTGTAGTCCTGTCTAGCCTCGTCACTACTTCACCGGGGTTAGGCCAGGCGCTTACCAGCACATGGGTTCGGTTGTGCTGAGGCTACACTTCTGTGCTTTTTGCACAGATCACGGTACTGGAGCAGCTTTTGGACCACAACAGTAGTATATTGATCGGGAGTTGACTTCAGTCCAGGGACTTACGTGGTAGCATAGCTGGCGTTCGCAAGCCAAAGACCCTTTCCATATTTTTAGTTTGTTTTCATTGTATCGAGACAGACATTATTTATTTTCTATCCAGACTTGTTTGTAGCACTCTTTAGTGGTTCATGAGATAGCGACTCCAGTCTTGGGTAGAGAAATATTAAACTTCCGCAATTTATTTTTGGGTTTTCAGTTATTTAAGTTTTAAAGGCTTCCGCTTTTAATTAAATGACTCGTTAATCTTAATATCGTTGGCTTGTTGTCAAATTTTTTTTAAATGCTTGGCATGCCTAGCTCCGATAGTAGGCGCCGTCACGACTCCCGATGGCAGGAAATCTGGGTCATGACAAGTTGGTATTAGAGGTCTAGGTTACATAGGTCTCGCTACTCACGGACAAACTTGGTAGAGTTTGAGGGATCGGTACGGAGACATTTTTATTGATCCCCAGAGGCTACGGACTTAAGCAAAGTTTCACTTTTTTCTTTCTTGTCGTGCGATTCTGTTTCTCAAATACTTATTGTCTTTCCACTCTGTTCTTTTGCAGATGGCGAGAACACGTGCTTTCTATTCTACTGCGCAGCAGACCGAGCCCCAGCAGTAGCTCATGCGAGTGGCAGAGGCTGAGGCAAGGACAGAGCGCAGCCCCAGGCAGTAGTCCCAGAGGTGGAGCCCTATATTGACTATGATGAGGAGGTTCCAGTCCCAGCAACTCCGACGGGCCCAGCTCAGGTCCCAGGAGGGGTCATGGTCACCCAGATCTTCAGGGAGCTTTAGTTAGATTGGCAAGCTTTATGGAGAGTGTCACTAGAGCGGGTTTGGTGCTAGTAGCACCAGCCGCTTCTAAGGCTGGAGGAGGGGTTCAAACTCCTACTACACGTACTCCGAAGTAGGTAGCTCCCCAGGCTCATGTTCTAGTGGTTCAGCCAGCTGTGACAGCTCAACAAGGTATTGCAGCCCAGGACGGCGATGGAACGGTTATGTCTTCGGATGCTTTGTAAAGACGTGTTCGGTTCCCCATGCTCTTCACCACCGCATTCAGCGGTGCTTCATCAGAGGATCCACAGGATTTCTTATTCAGCTGCCATGAGATTCTTAGGACCATGGGTATTGTGGAGACTAATGGGGTCGATTTTGCCACCTTCCGGCTTGTAAGATTTGCTATGACTTGGTGGAGGGACTATTGCCTATCTAGACCATAAGGGTCTCCAGCATTGACCTGTGATCAGTTCGTGGAGTTGTTTTTGGAGAAGTTTCTGCCAGTTACTCAGCGGGAGGCACTTCGCAGGCTGTTTGAGCGCCTCCAGCAGGGCTCCATGACAGTCACCCAGTATGAGATGTAGTTCATTGATTTGGCACGCCATGCTATAGTTATACTCCCCACAGAGCGAGAGAGGGTGCAGAGGTTTATTAATGGATTGATTTAGCCGATCCGTCTCTAGATGGCTATGGGAGCTGGTAGAGAGATTTCCTTTCACGAGGCGGCCAATGCGGCCCGTAGAGTTGAGTTGGCTCTTGTATGGGGAGGTTGTCATGTGTCGGATAAGAGGCCTCATCATTTTGGTAGGTTCAGTGGTACCTTGTGTGGAGGTAGGGATTCTTATGGTAGAGGCCATTCACCGAGGCCCTTTCAGTCAGCACTCCAGGTTTCTCATGGAATTCTAGGCAGTGGTGGTTCTCACCAGCATTTTTCTTATCAGCAGCCCGTCAGTGCACCTCCACTTTAGAGCTTCCGGGGAGGACATTCAGGTCGACAGGGCCAGCAGTCTCAGCAGTCGAGGGCTTTTTATGGTTGTAGTGACCCCGGTCACATTATCTGATTTTTCCCTCAGTCATCGAGTAGCTCTCAGCAGCAGGGTCCTCGCCCCATAATTTAGGCACTAGGTGATCCACATCTTGCCCAGCCAGCAAGAAGCGGGGTATGGATTATAGAGGTGGAGGTAGAGACTGTAGAGGTGGAGCTCGGTCCAGCAGAGGTAGGGGTCATACAGTAGCGAATCTTCCCAAAGACATGGTTCAGGGAGGTAGGGCCCAGCCCCGGTGTTATGCTTTTCCAGCCAGGCCAGATGTTAAGTCTTTAGATGCTGTTATTACAGGTACTATTCTGGTTTGTTATAGGGATGCTTCAGTGCTATTTGACCATGGGTCTATGTATTCATATGTGTCGTCCTATTTTGCACCCTACCTGGCCATGCCTAGTGATGCTTTGGGTATCCCTGTTTATGTATCTACACCAGTGGGTAATTCCATAGTGATCGACCGAGTTCATCATTCCTGTATTGTAGTGTTTGAGGGTCTTGAGACCCGTGTTGATTTATTGCATTTAGACATGGTAGATTTTGATGTTATATTAGGGATGGATTGGATTGTCCCCGTATCATGCTATCGAATCGGGGTACACAGTTTACCTCACGCTTCTGTAGGGCATTTCAGCAGGAGTTGGGCACTCAGGTTCAGTTGAGAACAACGTTCCATCCTGAGACGAACGGCCAGTCCGAGAGGACTATTCAGATATTGGAGGATATGCTCCGAGCTTGTGTCATTGATTTTGGAGGCTCGTGGGACTAGTTTTTACCGTTAGTAGAGTTCTCCCACTACAACAACTACCAGTCTAGCATTCAAATGGCTCCATATGAGGCATTGTATGGTAGGAGATGTCGGTCTCCAGTCGGATGGTTTGAGTTGGGAGAGGCTCGGTTATTCATTACAAATTTAGTTCAGGAGGCCTTGGATAAAGTCAAGATCATTCAGGACATGATTCGTTTGGCTCAGTCGCGCAAAAGAGTTATGCGGATCGTAAGGTTCGAGATGTAGCTTTCATGGTTGGTGAGCAGGTCTTGCTTCGAGTGTCGCCTATGAAGGACGTGATGAGATTTGGGAAGAAGGGCAAGCTTAGCACTAGGTTCGTTGGCCCATTTGAGATTCTCGATCGTGTGGGAGAGGTGGCTTACAGACTTGCCTTGCCGCCCCGCTTGTCAGTCGTGCATCTAGTGTTTCATGTGTCCATACTTCGGAGGTATCACGATGATCTAGTCCACGTGTGAGACTTCAGCACTGTCCAGTTGGACAAGGATATGTCTTATAAGGAGGAGCTGGTAGCTATTCTATACTGGCAGGTTTGAAAGTTAAGGTCGAAGAGTTTTCCTTTAGTGTGCGTCCAGTGGAGAGGTCAGCCTCCCGAGGCATCGACCCAGGAGTCCGAGTCTGATATGGGGAGCCGCAATCCTCATCTATTTCCTGACTCAGGTACTTCTTTCTTTTGTTCGTTCGAGGACGAACGGTTGTTTTAGAGGTGGAGAAGTGACGACCTAAAGGGTCATCACCGGTTTCTCTTTTTTCCGCACTTCCGAGGCCTTGAAAACCTCACTTTTAGTTTCCTATATTTACGTGCGCAGCTCGGGCACGTAGCTAGAAAGATTATATGTTAAAATCTATGAAAATTTTCAAAATGTGGCTTTAAAATGATTAAAGTTGACTTCGGTCAACATTTTTGGTAAACGGACCCGAACTTGTGATTTGACGGTCCCGGAGGGTCCAAAGAAAAATACGGGACTCAGGTATGTGCTCAGAGTCAAAATTCGAGGTCTAGAGCCCGAGTAAAAGAATTTTTCTGTGATATTGTTTTTCTGAAATTATTAAGGAAAATGGAAATGAAAATTTATTAAATGAATATGGTCTCGGGCTCGTATTTTGGTTCCTATGCACAGTACAACTCTTATATACGATTTAAGCGCTATATGTAAAGTTTGGTTGAAAACGGACGTCGTTCGACATGTTTCGGACCTAAAATGGAAAATTTGATGTTTTATGAAATTTTAAAGAAATCATGGATTTTAAGGCTTAATCCGATGTATATTGTAAGGCCCGGTGAAATCCGTACTCAATATGAGGCCCCCTGAAATCCATACTCAAAAACCTGGATTCTGTGGTGACAAGTTAGGGGCATGTGTTAACAATTCATAATGCAAGAAATGCGGTCCAAATTGCTGTCGCATAATCGAAATGCGGATCGCATATCTGCCGGAGAGTGAGGCAGAATGTTGGTTAAAATTGACGTCAACTGTACGGTCGAAAATGCGGTTGCATAATCAAAATGCAGACCGCATAGTCATCACATATTCTGCTTTGAATTTTGTGAGTGTGAGTTCTGCGGTGCACTTTGCGACCGCAGAACATGAATGCGGACCGCATTCTTACTGCAGACTGAGTCAGAATGTTTAGTTTTTGGGGAGCATTTTGCGGTCCATTATGCGGACCGCATGTTTACTCTGCGATCGCAAATGAAATCGCATATTTGACTCAGGGCTCCAATTTTCTAAATTTTAACCCGACCTCCATATCGATATGTCCTGTGATATAGCTCATTTTAAGCATTCTTCTAAGCATTTTCTAGAGGGAGAGAGAGGTTTTTTAGAGAGGGAAAGTCTCCCCATCAAATTACTCCATAAGGTATGAGAAAATCCTTGAATAAAATCAAGTGAAGACCCCTAGACCATCACCTCAAGAGGTAAGAACGCATCACCCCAACTCTTATTTGATTTATTCTCAGATATAAGGGGGTCACTAGTGAGGTTATTCATGGGTATAACAATGGATCCCTTGCATGCATATCAAACTTTAGAGTAGTGGCAGATGGTGAATGAAAGAGTGGCACAAAATGGTATAAATTGCACCACTAGGGTTTGTCAATATGCTTGAACAAAGCTAGAGTCTCAATCTCATCTCTAATTCTCGATTTAATTTGTAATTCTTACTCAATAGATCGATGGGCTAAGAGTTCCGAAAATTTGTAAAAGAGTAAGGAAAGCTTTATTGAGGCATGTATGACTAAAACCCCCATTTTATTAGAAATTGAGCTCCGTTGTCATTTACAAAAGTATGGTAAGAGTTGAATTGGCTAGTGTATTGATTGTTACTACGCATTAATTGATTTGCATATATCTATACATATTCGTGAATGATGTGCCTTAACGTGAATAATGTACTAATCTTGATAATTAGATAATGATGAAAAGAACAGTTATGTGTTGAAATACTTGAGCTATAATGATGAAAAGAATAGTTATGTCCTTGCTTAGCTAACAGACAATTTTTATGGACAATTTCTAAGCCAACATTGAAACAAAGAATTATTCATGCAATCTATGTGCTCACTACCCGTGATTGCAACTTGATTTATCTTTGATATATATGTCTATGATCACAACTTGTAAAACGAATATTGGAAAGGGAAAATGATGTGATGATGGTGGCCATGAGTGTCCCAGAATTGTTATGATATGTGTGGAATAAAGATTTGAAGGTGTTGACCAATGAGAACGGAGTAGTGCCTTCAATGAGGTGACCTAGCCGATTGGGTCGTGATCGGAAACCATGCCGCACAAATGGTAATAATGTGTTGATATTGAATTCCGGATAAGGGAAATGAAATATTGATTAAATGTAATGCCTCCAATAAGATGACCTAGCCGGTCGGGTCGTGATCGGACTCCGCTCGAGATGGTGGTGGTAATGAGAATAGTGGTGAACATGTGACAGAAATGCCCTAATCTGTGTCATGGAAATTGTATGAAAGATTATATGAATTGCTTCTTTGATTTGCCCATATTATTTGCCTGTATCTGGTTGATAGTTCTTTCTAGTAAAATGGTGTTTAGTTATACATACCAGTACAATTCAAATGTATTGAAGTCCCTTTTGCCGGGGGCGCTACATTCGTGTTATGATTGTAGGTGTATCTATAGCAGGCACTCCAGTCCACCGGTAGTAGCACCTCCTCTACTTTCCGTCAGCTGTATGGGTGAGCCCCTTTCTCCTCGGGGCCCTGCGTGGCTTATGCCGCTGTTCTTCCCGGAGTCTTATTTTTGTATTTTTGTAAGGTATAGCTGGAGCCTTATTGTTGGCATTTCTGTATTGTTCTTCAGTTACATTTAGAGGCTCCATAGACAGGTTGTAGTTAGTGGCGGGTATTGGAAATTAAAAAAATAAATATTGATGTTTGTCAATGCTGTATATAACTTGTAATACCCTTAAAGTGGCAAAATGATGTTGCTAATGAAAATGAAATGGAAATCGTTAATTATATGTTGATAGAATTTGATTAATGGAGTTTATCCCTTATTTAGTTATGAGTTGGGTTGTGTAGTATGCATGAAACATGCCAGGCTTGCTCAGTCGGGTTTACTCGGTTGAGCTCCGATCGCGCTCCTCGGATTTTGGGGCGTGACAAACTTAGTATCAGAGCCTAAGGTTTTAAAGTGTCCTAGGATGACTCAGAGCCGTGTCTAGTAGAGTCCTTCTTATCGGTGGGTTTTCAACCACATCAATAATTTAGACGCTATTCAGACATTCAGGAATTTCACCCTTCTTTGATACTCCAATCATGCAATAGAGCTCAGGTTAGGGAGGTAATTTCCTCTCTAGGTCTTATTCTCAAGATTGGTAACCTTGATGCCATAATCTACGAATTTGAAGCATATAGGGAGGGATTGATCCCACCATTGAGTCCGAGTGGATTGCCCAAGGACTTGTTAGGAGAATGTATTGAGATATGGATAGATTGTAAAAATATATCGCTAAGGAGGGAGCGTCCTTGTCCTTATTGATATCTCTGCACCATCAGATCATGTGGTATATCAACATGTTACCTACGTACGTTAGAGATGTGGAATCGAGAGGTATCGATTAAGCTATTTCCCTACCAACCTACAGTCGTTAAGTGAGTAAATCAGGATTTCTACTTATATATGTACATCAATATTGAAGATTTCTCATAAATGTGGTCTTAACAAGGTGTTGAATAACGAAACATTGCGTGTATCGACTCTTTTGAATGAGATGCACTATTTGTGAATCTACTTCCTTATGAATTATTTTATTTACATTGTTGTGAGGTTAAGTTCTATAATTATGCCCTTGAATTGAGTTATAAGTCTAGGATTGATATTTCCCACTTGGTTTTCCTAAAATTCTCACCAAGGGATTATATCCGATGAATTTCTTACCGAATCATTTTATTTAAATGGACCAAATCTACTCGCTTGTGCCTATGCATGCACCATCGTAAAGTTTACCTATGTGGTGTGAAGTTCCATGCGAAGCATCCCGGCATTGCGATCCTTCTCGAGTCACTCTTTTACACAGTTTTGTATATGGCTTATATGACTTGAACAGTCAATCTACTCTCTTACGAATACCAACATGAAAGCCTCTCAGTGCCTAGTAACATAAGAGCATACCTTGACAACTCACATGAGTGCATGTCAACCGAAATGGTCACCGTGTGCATGAATATAAAGTCTCTCTTAAAATTTAGATCCTCGCATCAACGTCATAGGAAGATCATGTGTCGCCATTACTTTCGTGTCCACTTTGGACATCCCGTAGTAAGTAGCTCACCTTGTCTTGGTATCGTGATAGCTCGTGGCATGGTCGTATATTGCAATTGGGATCTAATATAGCAGAATGTGTGTCCAACTTATAACAAATGTTTATCTCCTATTTACACCTCCATGACATGTGTTAATTGTGTTCTTTAGTTAGTGAATTCATTGTTCTAGTTTTCCCACACTTGTTCGATAACCATGAGAGAACATATCCTTCTATGAGTCATTGTAACACTTTCTATCTCGTAAGGGCCCTTGCTAGGCTCTCCGTCAAGACCAAGCACACCTTTGGGGGTTATTATAGCACAACGCCAGTTTCTCATATTTTTCTGTCTTTCATCAGCATCTGGGTAGTTCCCAAGTTAAAAATCTATGAAGAACCCATTAAGAACATAAGCAAACCCTCCTTGATTATTCTATACTATCTCATTGGGTTCCCATATCACTTCAAGTTCATTAAGGGTTGATAGCATGTCGCAATTGCTGAGATTGAATGATCTCCTCTCGATAATGGATTATTTACACATATGCTAGTCCAACGATCTGTTTATTAGACTAACTCTCGCCTATAGGTTTTGTGTTGACCAAGGAGAAATACACCTAGTAACACATTCATATGTAAAAGCCTTTCTCTCGGTCATGTCTTATAACGTCTCCCTATATGGCTCGTAATAGTTGGTTGTATAGAAGTGTGTTGTAGAGCATCATTATGAAGTAGAGCTACTAAATATAATTGGATTTTTGAATTCTGGAGCTATACATCAAGTGACTACATAGAGAGACCTTCTTTATAAATAATGTAGCTCTTATAATCGCCTTATATTACCACTGTTCCTAGTGGTTATAATGTAAAGGATTGCTTCCATAAGGCTCATTCCCTTTCTTTTCATTTATCTTGCATCATGTGTTGTTTACCCGTAATTTTTGATACGATATTATCTCGATGTCTTGACTAGTTATCAAGCGATATTATTTTATTTAATTAACCGTACTTTTATGTACTCTACAAGCACCCTGAGAATAGGTAAATTTACCCTTTTGTATAGACTTCTAATGTCTTCAACTCTGTTTAAGCTTATCGATTTCAAGTGGTGCTCTTAGTTGTGATGCCTTACCATCTATTTTCATCTGATAACTCTCATTGTAAAAAAAACCTCATTTTATGTTTCATGGCATCAAAAGAGAAAGTCTTATAGCATCAAGGGTGGGGACATATTCCTTTTGTTAGAATCAATAAGTTATGCCGGTTGTTACGACCCCAACCCCAGTCGTGATGGCGCCAAACACAACTGCTAGGCAAGCCCGACCAATTTCACTCTCAACCCGAGCATAAAGCTCAAAACCATTTGTTTTAAAATCATTAACAGCATTTAAACTAGAAGTATAACTGAAAGATAGAAGTAAATCCAAAAACCAACAATACTGAACAACCTCCCAAAGATCTGCGGGTCATGAGTCAAGAGCCTCTACCAAAATAGCATAAATATACTGTAAAACAACATAGTCTGAAGTACGCGGAAAAGACAAATAACCGAAAATAGGAGAGAAGTCGGGTCCTGCGGACGTCAGGCAGCTACCTCGACAACTCCGTGTAAAGGCCCTGAAGAGCAGCAATAAGCTCAGATAGCTCCTGGAGTACCTGAAACTGCACACAAGGTGCAGGGAGTAAAGTGAGTACTTCCAACTCAGTGGTAATATACATATATAATGACTTGAAAGTAGGAATTCCCAATATACAACAATGTGAAGCTAAGCCAGTACTCCTACACATTTAATAGTGTACTAACCTGTAGAGATAGATATAGCAGACATATATATATCAATGCATGAATGCAATGCACATGATCGCTACGGCGCGTAGCCCGAGCCATGGGTACCCGGCGCTCACTGTGGGGGTTCAGACTCCGGAGGGGCTCCTACAGCCCAAGCGCAATATAATATCACACCCGCTGCGGCGTGCAGCCCGATCCATGCATAGTCATGAATGCACAATCATACTTACCATTTTTAGTTTCAGTTATCAGAATTTTAATTAGGTATTTAAAATATTAGAGTTTTACTAGCCATTTCGATACAATGCAATATCAGGAAAACATGTTATACGTTATGGGAACCGTGATAACAATCCATACGGGATCCAAATAGTTGGCATACAGCCCCAAATATCTCCATAAACATCCAAGTAGGAGGTTTACCGTCTAGTTTCAAGCCAATGATATAGTTCAACATCATTCGGTAGGACTAGTTTACAGTCCTCAACCAAAATCGACCCCGCACTCATCGTAGAGTACGTGTCTCGCCTCATCATAGCATCACAGTGTGATATACCTGGGTTTCAAACCCTCAGGTCATCATATACATCTATTACCCACCTCGAACCGGCTCAAAAACTAGTCCGCAATGCCTTTCCCTCGAGAATCGACCTCCACGGGTGCCAAATCTGATAAAAACCAATAGGAATACATCAAAATAGGCCAATGGAACATAACCCAATCGAAATAACTCGAAAAACACCAAAAAACACGAAGTTGCCAAAACTCGAGCCTCGGGCCCGCTTCATGAAAAATTACGAAATTCACATTTTCGGAATCCTCGTCTCACCATGAGTCCGTACATATAAAATTTATCAAAATCGGAGTCCAATAGCCCCTTCAAATTCCAAATTTTCAAAACCCAAAACCAAGCCCTAACTTCTCCAATTTACACCCCAATTTCAGTGATTTAGATGAAGATTCTAGGATAAAATCACGTAATTAGTCCATAAAACTTACCTCCAATCGGAAACTAGGTGAAAATCTCTTACTCCCTCGTCCAATATCTCCAAAATGTGCTCAACACTGGTGGAAATGAGTTTTTGTTCACGGATGCTATGTTATAAATCCCTTCTGTCCGCCCAGGCTTTTCTTCATCGCGTTTGCGACACAACCCACGTGAACTTGATGACTAGCATTTTAATAATTCAAAATACTCTTACGCGAACGCGACCCCTGGCCACGCTAACGCGATGCTCAGTTTCCTTCCACTATGCGAACACGACATTCCCCATGCGAATGTGATACGTAATGACTTGACCACATGCAAACGCGGCCACCCTTACGCGATATCGTAGAACAAAACTCACTGGTCCCCAAATTCCTCCTTCGCGAACGCGCTATTACTTTCGCGAATGCGTCACTTCTGATACTTCCTCTACGCGTTCGCATCAGACCCTTCACGAATGCACAGGGCAAATCCTCAGACCCCCATTCTTCTTCTTCGCGTTCGCGTTCATCACCCACGCGAACGCGATGCCTTAAATACCTTCAATTTCATGACAGCAAATCTGCTCCTATTCTTCATAAAAAATGATCCGTTTGACCCCCGGAATCACCCCCGAGGCCCCCAGGACCTCAACCAGAACCACCAACCTACTCGAAAACACGATACGAACTTGTTCAAATCATAGAAACACATCCTTAAACAAAAAAATCATCAATTCAAGGCGGATTCAAGCCTAAGTTTCAACTAAAACTTCCGAAACCTACATTCAATCAAAAACACGACCAAACAATATCCGAATGACCTGAAAATTTGCAGACATATCCAAAATCACCTAACGAAGATACTGAAACTGTCGAAATTCCATTCTGGCTCCCGGATCAAAATGTCACCTATCAACCGGATTCCGCCAAAATTCCAACTTTGCCAATTCGAGCCTATTTCTACACCGGACCTCCAAATTCAATTCTGATCGCTCCACTAAGTCACAAATCATCTCCCGAAGCTAGCCTAACCACTAGAATTCATATCCGAGCCCTCTAACCACATAGTCAACTTCAGGTTGACTTTTCTGAAACAAACTCCCTCATAAGAGGATATATGCCTTATTTTCAACCAGAATCAATCCAAATTCACCCGATAGACTCTAATACTGATATAGAACATGAAACTACACAATAAGGAGGAAACATGGCGGTAACTCTCATGACGACGGGCCGGGTCATCACATCCTCCCCAACTAAAACAAATGCTCGTCCTCGAGCAGGTCAAGAAACATACCTGGAGTCTTATACAAGTGAGGATGTCTGCTCCGCATCTCTCGCTCAGTCTCCTAAGTGGCCTCCTCCACAGGCCGACCTCTCCACTGCACCTTCACTGACGCTATATCCTTAGATCTCAATCTACGCACCTGTCGACCCAAAATAGCTACAGGCTCCACATCCTAAGTCAAGTCATCATCCAACTGAACTGTAGAGTAGTCCAACACACATGAGATGGGTCTCCAACATATTTCCGGAGCATAGACATGTGAAATACCGGATGAACTCCCGACAGACTAGGTGGCAAAGAAAGCATATAGGCCACCTCTCCAATCCTCCTAAGTATCTCAAATGGGCCAATGAATCTCGAACTTAGCTTTCCTTTCTTTCCAAATCTCATGATGCCCTTCATAGGCGAAACCTTCAGCAAGACCTTCTCACCCACTGAATATGACACATCACGGACCTTCCGGTCCGTATAACTCTTCTGGTGCGACTGGGCTGTGTGAAGTCTCTGCTGAATCACCTTCACCTTGTCCAAAGCATCCTGGACCAACTCTGACCCCAACAACCTAGCCTCGCCGGGCTCAAACCAACCAACTGGAGATCTACACTATCTCCCATATAAGGCCTCATATGACGCCATCTGATGCTGGATTGGTAGCTGTTGTTATAAGCAAATTCTGCGAGAGGCAAATAATCAACCCAAGAACCTCCAAAGTCAATAACACAGGCATGCAACATATCCTCCAATATCTGAATGGTACGCTCGGACTGTCCGTCCGTCTGAGGATGAAATGTTGTGCGCAACTCTACCTATGAAGCCAACTCTCGCTGAAATGTCCTCCAGAACTGAGAAGTAAACTGAGTACCTCTGTCTGATATAATAGAAACTGGGACCCCATGCAATCTCACAATCTCACGGATGAATATCTCTGCTAACCGCTCTGAGGAATATGTAGTACATATAGGAATGAAGTGCGCAGACTTGGTTAGCCTATCCTCAATCACCCAAACTGAGTCAAACTTCCTCGCTGCCCGAGGGAGACCACTAAAAAAATCCATGGTAATCCTTTCCCATTTCCACTCGGGAATATCAATACGCTGAAACA
>MU678825.1:96403-183568 GCA_026770625.1 Nicotiana glauca
AAAATCATTAACATCATTTAAGCTAGAAGTATAACTGAAAGATAGAAGTAAATCCAAAAACCAACAATACTGAACAACCTCCCAAAGATCTGCGGGTCATGAGTCAAGAGCCTCTGCCAGAATAGCATAAATATACTGTAAAACAACATAGTCTTAAGTACACGGAAAAGTCAAATAACAGGAAATAGGAGAGAAGTCGGGTCCTGCGGACGTCAGGCAGCTACCTCGACAACTCCGTGTAAAGGCCCTGAAGAACAGCAATAAGCTCAGATAGCTCCTGGAGTACCTGAATCTGCACACAAGGTGCAGGGAGTAAAGTGAGTACTTCCAACTCAGTGGTAATAGACATATATAATGTCTGACAGTAAGAAATCCCAAAATATAGCACAAAGTAAAGCTAAGAACAGTACTCCTACACGTTTAACAGTGTAACAACAGCTAACAGAAACAGTCAAAGCAGATAAATATATCAATGCATGAATGCAATGCACATGATCGCTACGGCGCGTAGCCCGATCCATGGGTACCCGGCGCTCACTGTGGGGGTTCAGACTCCGGAGGGGCTCCTACAGCCCAAGCGCAATATAATATCACACCCGCTGCGGCGTGCAGCCCGATCCATGCATAGTCATGAATGCACAATCATACTTACCATTTTTAGTTTCAATTATCAGAATTTTAATTAGGTGTTTGAAACCTTAGAGTTTTACTAGCCATTTCGATACAATATTCAATTCAGGACTAATATCAGGAAAACATGTTATACGTTATGGGAACAGTGATAACAATCCCTACGGGATCCAAATAGTCGGCATACAGCCCCAAATATCTCCATAACCATCCAAGTAGGAGGTTTACCGGCTAATTTCAAGCCAATGATATAGTTCAACATCATTCGGTCGGACTAGTTTACAGTCCTCAACCACAATCGACCCCGCACTCACCGTAGAGTACGTGTCTCGCCTCATCATAGCGTCACAGTGTGATATACCGGGGTTTCAAACCCTCAGGTCATCATCTACATCTATTACTCACCTCGAACCGGCTCAAAAACTAGTCCGCAATGCCTTTCCCTCGAGAATCGACCTCCACTGGTGCCAAATATGATCAAAACCACTAGGAATACATCAAAATAGGCCAATGGAACATAACCCAATCGAAATAACTCGAAAAACACCCAAAACACATGAAGTTGCCAAAACCCGAGCCCCGGGCCCGCTTCTCGAAAAAATTACGAAATTCACATTTTCGGAATCCTCGTCTCACCACGAGTCCGTACATGTAAAATTTATCAAAATCGGAGTCCAATAGCCCCTTCAAATTCCAAATTTTCAAAACCCAAAACCAAGCCCTAACTTCTCCAATTTACACCCCAATTTCAGTGATTTAGATGAAGATTCTAGGATAAAATCACGTAATTAGTCCATAAAACTTACCTCCAATCGGAAACTAGGTGAAAATCTCTTACTCCCTCGTCCAATAGCTCCAAAATGTGCTCAACAATAGTGGCAATGAGTTTTTGTTCGCGGATGCTATGTTATAAAACCCTTCTGTCCGCCCAGGCATTTCTTCATCGCGTTCGCGACACAACCCACGCGAACGCGAAGACCAACATTTTAATAATTCAAAATCCTCTTACGCGAACGCGACCCCTGGCCACGCGAATGCGATGCTCAGTTTCCTTCCACTATACGAACGTGACATTCCCCACGCGAATGCGATGCGTAATGACTTTACCCCACGGGAACGCGGCCACCCTAACACGATCGCTTAGAACAAAAATCACCGGTCCCCAAATTCATCCTTCGCGAACGCGTTATTACTCTCGCGAACGCGTCACTTCTAATCCTTTCTCTACGCGTTCGCATCAGACCCTTCGCGAACACGTAGGCTAAATCCTCATACCCCCATTCTTCTTCTTCGCGTTCGCCTTCATCACCCAAGCGAACGCGATGCCTTAAATACCTGCAATTTAATGACAGCAAATCTGCTCCTATTCTTCATAAAAAATGATCCGTTTGACCCTCGGAATCACCCCTGAGGCCCTCGGGACCTCAACCAAAACCACCAACCTACTCAAAAACATGATACGAACTTGTTCCTATCATAAAAACACACCCTTAAACACAAAAATCATCAATTCAAGGCGGATTCAAGCCTAAGTTTCTACTAAAACTTCCGAAACCTACATTCAATCAAAAACCCAGCCAAACGATGTCCGAATGACCTGAAAATTTGCAGACATATCCAAAATCACCTAACGAAGCTACTAAAACTATCGAATTCCATTCCGACTCCCGGATCAAAATCTCACCTATAGACCGGATTCCGACAAAATTCCAACTTCGCCAATTCGAGCCTATTTCTACACCGGACCTCCAAATTAAATTCCGATCGCTCCCCTAAGTCACAAATCATCTCCCAAAGCTAGCCAAACCACCGGAATTCACATCTGAGCCCTCTAACCACATAGTCAACTTTAGATTGACTTTTCTGAAACAAACTCCCTTCTAAGAGGCTATATGCCTTATTTTCAACCAGAATCAGTCCAAATTCACCCGACAGACTCTAATAATGATATAGAACATGAAACAACACAATAAGGGGGAAACGGGGCGGTAACTCTCGTGACGACGGGTCGGGTCGTCACACTGGTACTCCTTGTAGATGCTCTTCTAACGATCATTTACCTGCTCTACTTGTCCTTGTGACTAGATAACCAAGGTTACTTATCCCTGATAAATGCACTACGATGCCTCATTCTTTTAAACTTATCCATGTGGGCACTTTGAAGCCTTGTTCTAGGACTACGAGGGCTTGTCTCATGGGATTCAAAAGTAATGATTTTCCTTAAAATTTGAGATTTAATTACCATGATTTCAAACCAAGGTGTATAAATTTTTTTCCAAAGTCTTAAATGGGTCGGATTGGTTTGGTTACGTGGCTTTCTTCTCGCTCAAATTCTGGAATAATTGACTATATCAGTTCCATGTGAGGATAATTTATCTAACCTTGGTATTACACCTCATTGGGAGGATAGGAGTGTCATTTGTCTTTCTCCCTGGAGCATCATGTTAACTATTAGAATGCCTCTAACCAATACATGATTTCATCCTTACATTTAGATGTCCGAGCTATGTGGTTTACTTGAGAAAAGGATGAGATTAGATGCCCTCAGATTTTTGCGATTTGAAAGAAAAGTTTGGTCATATCTTTAGTTCCCTCGTATATGATCAATTATCAGAAAGGGTTAAACTGTCTGAAATATGTGAATCTCATAAGCGTTCAACTTCATTTCATCCTCACGGTCTTATGGCATAGATTTCGTGTGTCGAGTAATGTTAAGAGTGAAATTCAACTGCATGTATTTTGAAACCCGTATCACGTTCAATGTTCTAGAGTGCTCTTATTCTTGACAAATGGATTTTCCCTACACTCTAGAAAACGAGTGGTTCACGTACGCGAGTATTCCTCCTTAGTGGTTCCCATTGCCAATGTACGAGTTACCCCTATGACTTATTTGTCTAATAATTGATGTCCTCGTAATAATTAACCATGTTAGTATTGTTAGTAGTAACCTTCTGTGACCCTTAGCATATAACCTCAGGAAATGCTCTGATCAGCACATTAATGGATTCCTGAATAACTGCAGCCTGATCTTGAACTCTGTTGTTCGTCATTGTATTAGATCCATTGAGTGTTGTAAGTTCAGATGAGTCAAAGATGAGGCTTCATAGTGTGATCATATATATATTTGATAGGTAATTTTATGGTCAGCTTCTAATAGCACATCCTAGTGAAATTGTTGAAGGTCATCGAGGGTTTAGTGTGAGTGTTCGCCTAGAGATTTTGAGTTTGGAGGGTGAGCAGGCTATTCTCAATATTTTTCCTTGAATATGTATGTGAGCTGATAATAAAGGTGCACAAGTTTATCCCACAGTAGGCCGCACTAGGAGTAGGAAGTCTTCCCATGATTGTTGCCACATATTTTGTGGATTCACATGTCTATGTCTAAGAAAGTAAGTTGAGATCAATTGTGTATCATTCTGGTGGAAATTATCGAAGGTGAAGATAGTGATAGTTATCTTATGCGAGATATCCAATTGTTATCCTCTTTAACTAAGTTTATAGTTCGAAATTGTTCATGTGAATGTACTTTAGCAAAGTTTGTAGATATAAGAGGCCATTGAAGGCCGAGAGTATTGCGGAGATAAAATATTTTTTCTTGATTGCATAGCAGTTGGTTTTGATTTGTAAGGTACCTTATAGGTGTTATGATTTAAAAATGTATGGTCCATGCCCAGGTATCATCATGATAAAGTAGTATTTGTAATGCCGAGGTCCTTTTCATCGATGTATAATTATTGTGGTGCTTTATCAAGTTGAGGAAGCCACTTGGAAAGCAGAAGATGAAATGAAACAAAAATATTCCCATCTGTTTGAACATGTCTAGTAGTGATCGTGCGAACTTGTATTTCTATGCAAACTGATGTTGTGTTCCACTTGGTGCAAAGACACCCTATATCTCCCTAAATACTTTACTATTGGAATTCGTTATGTTGTGCCAAAATTGTATGTGTTGTGATTATTCGAGTCATATGCAAACCCTTCTTGGTAAATGAAAAGTTTTGTAAGAACTCCTGTGATAAGTAATTGGCTTATGATAGTATAGGTTGGTAATGATTAACTTACGTGTGTATAGTGAATCGAAGAGGTTAAAGTATATGGGACTCATGTAATAATCAAACTATGTGCAAAAGTTCGTCATGTGATTGAATATGTGCAATTGTTGAGGTAATGAATTGTACGCCATTGTAGGGATGATAGGAATTGGGTAATGGTGTTTGAAAATATGTTTCGGGGGCTCTCTGACAGGTAGATATGTCCATAATACAAAGGAAACTCTGGCGAAATGTTTCTAAATATGAGAGTTACTGAAAATTTTTAGAGTCTGCATATCATGTTTTTCAAACCAACTGATTTTCAAAAATACTCATTCGAGGACGAATGATTTTAAGTTGGGGAGGATGTAAGGCCCCATGAAATCCCTACTCAATGTGACACCCCGTGAAATCTCCACTTAAAAACCCGAATTTCGTGGTGCCAAGTTAGGAGCATGTGTTAACAATTCATAATGCAAGAAATGCTATCCAGAACGCGATCGCATAATCAAAATGCGGACCACATTTCTATCGGAGAGTGAGGCAGAATGTTGGTTAAAATTGAAGTCAACTATGCGGTCAAAAATGCTGTCGCATAATCAAAATGCGGACAGCATAGTCGTCGCATATTCTCCTTTGAATTTTGTAAGTTTTAGTTTTGCGGTGCACTTTGAAACCGCAGAACATGAATGCAAAATGCATTCTTACCGCAGACTGAGTCAGGATGTTTAGTTTTTGCGAAGCATTTTGCGGTCCATTATGCGGACCGCATGTTTACTCTGCGATCGCAAATGCGATCGTATATTTTACTCGAGGCTCCAATTTTCTAATTTTTAACCCAACCTCCATATCGATATGTCCGGTGATATAGCTCATTTTAAGCATTCTTCTGAGCATTTTCTAGAGGGAGAAAGAGGGTTTTTAGAGAAGGAAAGTCTCTCCATCAAATTACTCCATAAGTTATGACAAAATCCTTGAAGAAAATCAAGTGAAGACCGCTAGATCATCACCTCAAGAGGTAAGACTTCATCACCCTAACTCTTATTTGTTTTATTCTTAGATATAAGGAGGTTACTAGTGAGGTTATTCATGGGTATAACAATGGATCCCTTGCATGCATATCAAACCTTAGAGTAGTGGGAGATGGTGAATTAAAGAGGGGTACAAATGGTATAAATTGCACCTCTAGGGTTTGTCAATATGCTTGAACCAAGCTAGAGTCTCAATCTCATCTCTAATTCTCGATTTAATTTGTAATTCTTACTCAATAGATCGAAGTGCTAAGAGTTCCGAAAATTTGTAAAAGAGTAAGGAAAGCTTTATTGAGGTATGTATGGCTAAAACCTCCTTTTTATTAGAAATTGAGCTCCATTGTCATTTACTAAAGTATGGTAAGAGTTGAATTGGCTAGTTTATTGATTGTTACTACGCATTAATTGATTTGCATATATCTATACATATTCGTGAAGGACGTGCCTCAATGTGAATAATGTACCAATCTTGGTAATTAGACAATGATGAAAACAATAGTTATGTGCTGAAATACTTGGGCTATAAGCCAACATAGAAATAAAGAAATTTTCATTCTAGCTATGTGCTCACTACCTGTGATTGCAACTTGAATTATCTTTGATATATTCATCTATGATCACAACTTGTAAAACGAATATTAGAAAGGGAAAACGATGTGATGATGGTGGCCATGAGTGCCCAGGAATTGTTATGATATTTGTGGAATAAAGATTTGAAGGTGTTGACTAATGAGAATGGAGTAATGCCTCCAATGAGGTGACCTAGTCGATCGGGTCGTGATTGGACATCATGCCGCACACATGGTTGTAATGTGCTGATATTGAATTCCGGATAAGGGAAATGAAATATTGATTGAAAGTAATGCCTCCAATGAGGTGACGTAGCCAGTCAGGTCGTGACCGGACTCCGCTCGAGATGGCGGTTGTAATGAGAACAGTGGTGAACATGTGACAGAAATGCACTAATCTATGTCGTGGAAATTGTATGAAAGATCATATGAATTGCTTCTTTGATCTGCCCATATTATTTGCCTATATCTGTTAGATAGTTCTTTCTAGTAAAATGGTGTTTAGTTATACATACCAGTACAATTCAAATGTACTGACGTCCCTTTTGCCGGGGGCGCTACATTCGTGTTATGATTGTAGTTGGATCTATAGCAGGCACTCCAGTCCACCGGTAGTAGCACCTCCTCTACTTTCTGTCAGCTGTATGAGTGAGCCTCTTTCCACTCGAGGCCCTGCATGGCTTATGCCGCTGTTCTTCTCGGAGTCTTATTTTTGTATTTTTCTAAGGTATAGCCGGAGCCTTGTTGCCGGCATTTTCTGTATTGTTCTTCAGTTACATTTAGAGGCTCCGTATATAGGTTGTGGGTAGTGTCGGGTATTTGAAATTAAAAATAGAAATATTGATGTTTGGCAATGATGTATATAACTTGTAATACCCTTAAAGTGGTGAAATGATGTTGCTAATGAAAATGAAAATAGAAATCGTTAATTATATGATGATAGAATTTGATTAATGTAGTCTATCCCTTATTTAATTATGAGTTGGGTTGGGTAGTATGTATGAAACCTACCAGGCTTGCTCAGTCGGGTTTACTTGGTTGAGCGCTAGTTGCACTCCTCGGATTTTGGGGCGTGACATATATGATGTTATTTTGGCGATTTGATCGCGCGAGTAAGTCCGTAGGATGTGTGCATGTTTGGTTTGGAGACCCGAGGGCTCGTGTTAGTTTTGGATAGGTTTCAAGTTTCATTTTTGACATTAGAAATCTCAGAGAAAGTTGCTGGCACGAACAGACATGCAGGCTTCGCATTTGCGAAGCCTAATGTGAAGTTAGCCCAGGACTGCCAATTCTTGCACAAGCGAGGATTTTACTCGCAAATACGAAAGTCCCCAGGCCTGCCTAGTTTCGCAAATGCAAAGTTCCCCATCGCAATTGTGACGTGAGGGGCTCGCAAATGCAAGACCATGTTCACAAATGCGAAGGTCTCGCTCATGGCCTGGCTTCGCAAATGCAAAGCAGAGTTCGCAATTCCCACTTTTTGGTCGGGGTTCGCAATTGCGTACCCCTATTCGCAATTGCGACATCAGAGACTCAGCAGATTAATACATAGTCGAATTTCCACCTCATTTCTTCATTCTTTCAAATCAAACACTCCATAGGCGATATTCCAAGAAAACGTTCTTCCCCAAATCATTTGTAAGCATTTTTTACTAAATTTTTTCAATCTTTATCATCATTAATTTTATCTTAAAATCAAGGATTTCCATGGGTTAAAATGGGGATTTTGGGTAGAACCTAGGTTTTCTTAAAATTGGGGATTTGAACCTCAATTTGAGGTCCAATTTCAAAACAAATCATAGATGTGAACTCGTAGGGGAATGGGTAACCGGATTTTGGTCCAAACCTCGGGTTTTGACCACGTGGGACCGGGGCATTTTGGGAATTTTTAAGTAAAACTTTGGGAAATTCATTTTCATTCATTCAAGTTGATTCAATTAGCATTTGTTGATACATTAAAGTAATTTGTGACTAGATTCGAGCGGTTTTGTGGTGAATTCGAGGGGTAAAGCTATACTAGAGGCGTGAGTGGATTTTTGGAGCATTTGAGGTAAGTGTTTGATCTAAATTTGGCTTGAGGGAATTGGATTAGAGTGTTATTAATTGCTAATTGCTAAATGATCGAGTACGGTGTATAGGCATGGTGACGAGTATCTATACACAGGTGTCTAGCATGACCGTGTGTGTACTTGTTTGTACTTATTATGATATTTTGGGACTTTTCCATGCTAATTGATGAATTCTACATAATTTGAATAATATGAGGATTAGTTGAGAATTATGAATTCCTTGGAGCGGTGGCTTGAACGATATACTTGTTTGTACTTATTATGATATTTTGGGACTTTTCCATGCTAATTGATGAATTCTACATAATTTGAATAATATGAGGATTAGTTGAGAATTATGAATTCCTTGGAGCGTTGGCTTGAACGATAAAAATATTATTGAGTAAGAAATGAAAAAAATGCAAAGAGATGTAATTAATCCCTTGCCGGGATGGTTTGAGTATATTGATTATCTCCCTTGTCGGGATGTGAAAGTTGTTATTGTTACTCCATTGCCATGATTTAGCTGTTTAATTGTGTTTTCCCTTGCCGGGACATTTCTAATTATTTGCTTATTTCTTCGCCCTTTTGGTTGTGATTTCTGTTCGGGTGAGGAAGAGTGATAATGCACGAAGGGTCATTCCGTGCCATATTTGATTATATTTGCACGAAGGGTCATTCCGTGCCATGTTTTGATTATATTTGCACGAACGGTCATTTCGTGCCATGTTTTGATTATATTTGCACGAACGGTCATTCCGTGCCATGTTTTGATTATTTATGCACGAAAGGACATTCTGTTCTCTGATTTGACTATAATTGCACAAAGGATCATTCCGTACCATGAAATGAGAGTTATCTGAGGGAAAGAACGAAGGGTGATGTCGTGAATTTTATTTGATTGCTTTGGTGAGAATGAGAGTAAAAGCACGAAGGATGATGTCGTGCCACTATTGATTTTCCTGCTTTTGTTAATTATTGTTATTGCCCTGTTCTTACTATAGTTGTTGACTTTATATCCGGATTGTAATCCCCCATAGCATGATCCCCTCTCTTTTTAACTGTTTAATTTTGGTATTCTTTTCTTATATTGCATATATATATTTATATATATGCTTTTCCTTGCCGCGACATTTCTAATTATTTGCTTATTTCTTCGCCCTTTTGGTTGTGATTTCTGTTTGGGTGAGGAAGAGTGATAATGCACGAAGGGTCATTCTGTGCCATATTTGATTATATTTGCACGAAGGGTCATTCCGTGCCATGTTTTGATTATATTTGCACGAACGGTCATTCCGTGCCATGTTTTGATTATTTATGCACGAAAGGACATTCTGTTCTCTGATTTGACTATAATTGCACGAAGGATCATTCCGTACCATGAAATGAGAGTTATCTGAGGGAAAGAACGAAGGGTGATGTCGTGAATTTTATTTGATTGCTTTGGTGAGAATGAGAGTAAAAGCACGAAGGGTGATGTCGTGCCACTATTGATTTTTCTGCTTTTGTTAATTATTGTTATTGCCCTGTTCTTACTATAGTTGTTGACTTTATATCCGGATTGTAATCCCCCATAGCATGCTCCCCTCTCTTTTTAACTGTTTAATTTTGGTATTCTTTTCTTATATTGCATATATATATTTATATATATGCTTTCCCTTGCCGCAACATTTCTAATTATTTGCTTATTTCTTCGCCCTTTTGGTTGTGATTTCTGTTCGGGTGAGGAAGAGTGATAATGCACGAAGGGTCATTCCGTGCCATATTTGATTATATTTGCACGAAGGGTCATTCCGTGCCATGTTTTGATTATATTTGCACGAAGGGTCATTCCGTGCCATGTTTTGATTATATTTGCACGAACGGTCATTTCGTGCCATATTTTGATTATTTATGCACGAAAGGACATTCCGTTCTCTGATTTGACTATAATTGCACAAAGGATCATTCCGTACCATGAAATCAGAGTTATCTGAGGGAAAGCACGAAGGGTGATGCCGTGCATTTTATTTGATTGCTTTGGTGAGAATGAGAGTAAAAGCACGAAAGGTGATGCCATGCCACTATTGATTTTCCTGCTTTTGTTAATTATTGGTATTGCCCTGTTCTTACTGTAGTTGTTGATTTTATTAACGGATTGTAATCCCCCAAAGCATGCTCCCCTCTCTTTTTAACTGTTTAATTTTGGTATTCTTTTCTTATAAACTGCACAGGTTGATTTGGTAGTCCTGTCTAGCCTCGTTACTACTTCGCCGGGGTTAGGCAATGCACTTACCAGCACATGGGGTCGGTTGTGCTGATGCTACACTTCTGTGCTTTTTGCACAAATCACGGTACCGGAGCAGCTTTCGGACCATAGCAGTAGTATATTGATCGGGAGTTGACTTCAGTCCAGGGTCTTACTAGGTAGCCTAGCTGGCGTTCGCAGGCGGAAGTCCTTTTCTATATTTTCAGTTTGTTTTCATTGTATCGAGACAAACATTATGTATTTTCTATTTAGACTTGTTTGTAGCACTCTTTAGTGGTTCGTGAGATAGCGACTCCAGTCTTGGGTAGAGAAATATTAAACTTCCGCAATTGTTTTTTGGGTTTTTAGTTATTTATGTTTTAAAGACTTCTGCTTTTAGTTAAATGACTTGTTAATATTCTTATCGTTGGATTGTTATCGGAAAATATTTTTATGCTTGGCTTGCCTAGCTCCGACAGCAGGCACCATCACGACTCCGATGGTGGAAAATTTAATTCCTGACAAGGCACTTGAGTGTATTCTGGAGGAATTAATTTTGCATCTTTGTATCAGATATGTCCAAGTCATTATTAATTAATTTATCAAAGGGATCAGTGGTTAAAATGGGTGTGATAAACTGTTTAGAGGTTTCTTTGGTAGTAGATATAGTAATAGGGGTTTTAAGAGTAAGTGTGTAAAAGGGGGAATAGGAGGAGTAAAGGTTGAAGTCATACCTAAAAAACTCTTAGGATTAAGAGATTGATTGACAGTGTTATAACATGATTTTGTAAAAAAAAATCTTTGGGAATTGCACTATTATCCATTCTGTTGTTCATGGAATTTGTATATGGTTAGGAGTTGTGACGACCCGACCCATCGTCTCAGGTATTACCAGCCCGTTTTTCCCAGTTTTAGCTTCTTTATGCTTCATTATCCTTATCTTGTGTAATCAGGTTGATTTGCAATTGTTTTTGTTAAGAAATGAGGCACTTAGTCTCTTTTAAGAAGGCTTAAAGTTGGAAAAGACAATCGGATGTTGACTTATGAGTTAGAGGGCTCGGATGTGAATACTGATAGTTTTGTTAGCTCCAGGAGGTGATTTGTGACTTAGGAGTGCGATCAGAATTGGATTTGGAGGTCCGGTGTAGAATTAGGCTTGAATTGGCGAAGTTAGAATTTTGGCGAGTTCCAGTTGATAGGTAAGATTTTGATCTGAGGGTCGAAATGGAATTCTGAGAGTTGCTATAGCTTCGTTGGGTGATTTTGGATATGTGTGTAAATTCTCAGGTCATTCGTACATCGTTTGTTCGGGTTTTTTGTTAGAAGTGTAATTCGGAAGTTTTTAAGAAACTTAGGCTTGAATGCGATGTAATTTAATGGTTTTAGTGTTATTTGATGGGTTTTAATGATTGGAAAAAGTGTGTATGATGTTTTTGGCTATGTTGGTGCCTTTGGTTGAGGTCTCGGGGGCCTCGGGGTAGATTCGGGTGGTTAAACAGAGAATTTGGAGTTTGTTGCATGTTTGAAGTTTGTTGGTTCTGTCATTTCCGCATATGCGGAAAAGGGACAGCATAGGCGGTTCCGCAGATGTGGTGGGGAGGTCGCAAATGCGGTTCTTGGAGGCTTTGTAATTTCCGCAGAAGCGGACAAATGTCTGCAAATGCGGCGACCGCAGAAGCGGTTCTAGTTCGCATAAGCGGTCCCTGGGGATTTAAGTCAGACCGCATAAACGGTCCCTGGGGATTTAAGTAAGACCGCATAAACGGTCCCTGGGGATTTAAGTCAGACTGCATAAGCGGTCATTTGGACGCATATGCAGTGACCGCAGGTGCGGTTATTTAGCCGCAGAAGCGAAAATCGCTGTTGGCAGAAGGGTTTATATCATTATTTCATCCGCGAACTTACGTCATTTTTCCTCCATTGTGGAGCGATTTTGGGAGCTTTGGGCGAGAATTTTCGTGGGTTTTGACTGAGAATTGAATGGAGGTAAGTTCCTTGGCCTAATTATACAAGTCTATGGTAGAATTAACATGGAAATTTGTTGAAATTCATTAAAATGGGGTAAAGCTAGGGCTTGAGTTTTAATGTTTCAATTGGGATTTGATAGGTCATTTGAGCTCAAATTTTGAAGTTCTTGGTATGTATGGACTCGTGGCAAGACGAGGAATCCGGTAGTGTGAGTTTCATAATTTTTCGAGAAGCGAGACTGGGGCTATGGTTTTGCTAGTTTCGAGTTTTTTGCAATTTCTCGATTTTTTTTCGATTGGGTATTGTCCTCTTAGCATATTGTGATGTATTTGCTCTAATTTTTGTTAGATTTGACGCGCATGGAGGCCGGTTTGAATGGCAAAGGCATTACGGGCTAGAGATTTCACCGGTTCGAGGTGAGTAATACTTGTAAATGATATCCTAAGGGTTTGAAACCCCGAATTTGCACATCATAGTGCTCTATTGAGGTGACTTGCACGCCGAACATGAGAGTGGGGTAGAGCACCATTGGGGATTGTGACTTGGTCCGTCCGGATTGTTGATTTTACTGCGTATTTGACTAAAACTACTTGTTATCATCATAATTTGGGTTGATTACCATGTTTGGGCTTTGTGCCAACTTTGTGAATCCTTCATGGATTGAGATTACTATTTTTGTATGTCTTGCATATCATTTGGTTTCAGTTCATGATTTTAAATACTGTTTTGTAAAGTCAACCATATTTCTAAGTTTTGAAAACTCAAATGATATTTTAAATGTTATTTCGAGCTGAGAACTACAATTTTATAAATGCCTAAGGGGCTTATGATGTTTTCTGGACTGATTATGGGTGGCTCGGGCTGCACGCCGCAGTAGTGACTTGAAATAGTGGTAACAATGACACTGTGTGATGTGACTTGAAACATTATGGGTGGCTCGGGCTATGCACCGCAGCAGTATTATACTGATTATTGGTGGCTCGGGTTGCGTGCCGCAGCGGTGTTACATTGATATTGAGGCCGAGAGCCTGGTCGGTTACATTGATATTGATATGAGACTAAGGGCCTAGATTTGATGCCACGAGATGGTTTGTTATTGTGCTTGGGCTGTTGGAGCCCCTCCGGAGTTTGTACACACCACAGTGAGCACTGTCGACGTTAAAAAAATATGGGTGGCTCGGGCTGCGCGCTGTAGTGGATACGGGAACGTACCATCATATGCATTGCATTGAATTCACGCATTTATTCATTAATTGTTGTTTGTGATGTTTTCTTGAGATATTCATCTGTTGTGCTGGTACTATCTGATCATTGAGTGTTGGGGCCCGAGTGGCTGACCAGGGATAAGGATAGTGCCCAACGGGCGGATTTCTGTGCGTAGTGTCACAAATTATTTTGAAAGCATCGTTCGGTAACCGTTGAAAAGATCATTTTCAAAAGAGGTTTAAAACTGAGCCAAGATATTTCTAAAGTTTTTCACAGGTTTTCACTGTTTTTTCCCATTTAAGGGTTATTCTTTACTCCTATACAGGATGATGATATGTTTTACGTGATTTCTTACCGCTCAGTTATTATTTAATTTTATTACTCACTGAGTTGGAGTACTCACTTTACTCCCTGCACCTCGTGTGTAGATGTAGGTACTTGACCATACGGTAGCGGGTTTTGAGCTGATTGAAGATTTGTTATCATAGCTGAGTCAGGTGACCGCTAGCGTCCGTGGCACCATATCTTCTCCCTTATTTTATGTTGTTCATGTTACTTTCAGAATTTGTTCCTATTTATGGACTTGTAGTACTTTAGTAAACTCTGTAGTAGCTCATGACTAGTGACACTCTTATGTTGGGCTGTGACGGGATGGTTCCCTGTTGTTATCCCGTCACAGCCCAACATAATTTTGCTTTATAAATGTTAAATATGCTAATCATGTTTTAGCTTTATAAATGTTAAGTAACTGTTAAAAGGTCGCGTTTGTTTTGTTGGCTGGACTTGTCTTCACGAGAGGCGCCATCACGACCGGATTTGGGATTTGGGTTGTGACAGAAGTAAGTTGTGTATTGAGATAAGTAGTACCAGTAGGGTTTTCATCTTTAACCTAGTAGGTGCATACTCGTTGATTATGCCCCATCCGACCACATTTAATATATAAAAAATTCAATCATTCATTAAGGATTTTTTGCTTATGATTTTCAATATAAACATGTGTTCTTAAAGGTTGATCCAACAGTATTTCTACACACAGTCGTGCATACCGACCCCTTGTTGTTGAAGAGGTACAATTATCCACTGTTAATAATTTACCAATTTGTTACCCACTTTCTAAATAATATAAAAATCATAAAATTCAGTAGGTAATTCCGGTAGTCGTAACCATATAGTAGAATAATTTATTTGCGTCTCTGATGCTATAAATTTTGGTTCCCAATGACGAACTGAGAGAAAATAATTTAAAATATACCAAGGGCCATTATGTAGTGCACGATTTTTATTTTCCTCCTTTCGAAACTTTAGGAGGAAGAAATCTTAACCCAAATCTATACGAGGTAGATTTTCTGTGGGTTGCAGAGTGTATAGTTTTTTTTTCTAATTATTTGATGTTACACCATACGACCATAAAACTTAACAATTACTGCATGTTGGCAGGGTTTGTAAGTCCCACTTTTTTCTTCCACTGAATGTTGAATAAAATTTGAGGAATCTACTGGTGCCTCCATTTCATCCTCAATTTCATCGAAAAAGTTTGAGATTCATGGCCAGTTTGAGATGAAAAATTATCAGTTGTAGAGGTTAAAGTATGAAGGTAAGATTTCTGAGTCAAACAAGACGGAGGGATAAGGAGGTCAGGTGTGTCAATAATCATTGCTTGTGTTGGATTAGTTTGGGAAATTGGTGTAGCGTCTGATTGTGTAGAGATATCTGGGGGTTTGAGTGGTTTATGATTTGAAGAAACAGGTAGGTGTATGGATTAAATGAAAGTGTTGTCCATTTCAAAATTTATTTGCTTTTAGCTAAAGTTAGATTGACGACGCTTTATTCAGAAAAGTTATTTATAGGAGAGTTGCTAAATGACCCAACTGGTGTGTCCCAACTTTGACCACACCAGTAAAAAGACAACCAAGCCCCTCTATGTATTAAGCCTACATTTTTCCCTCCAAAAATACAAAATTAAATTCTAGTCTTGAACTATGCAAAAATTTAATACGGTAGCTGAAGAGTCTTGTATTATATTTATGTATAACAATTGTATTTATGTGTATTTTATCATTAGAAAAATTATAAAATAATTTTTTTTTATATTTTCTTCCTTTATACGGTATATACTATATATACATTATGTTTTCTGACAACCTAAAACGTAATTAATTAAAGAGATAATTAAATCTAACAATTAAAGTAACCTAAAACGTAATTAATTTCCCCTCCCTCCCAACGTTTTACTCCAAAAGTTTCCCCTCCCTCCAAACGTTTCAAAATATTAATTTCAAAGAATTCAACCTATAATTCATTTACTTGGAAGGTTAAATTAACTTATATTTCATTTACTTGGAATATGATTTTAGTATAATATGATGATTATAATTAAGATTTTAGTATAAAAATATCATGTAATGGACTAGTTGTACCATATTAAATGTAATTAATGGTCATTATATATAAAGCGCAAAATATTATTTATATACGTGTTTACATGATGGGTAAAAAAATGTCATGTAATATGATTTTAGTGTAATATGATGATTATAATTAAGATTTTAGTATAAAAATGTCATGAAATGTACCATATTTGTCACGACCCAAAATCCACTAAGGATCGTGGTGGCGTCGGACATATCTGTCAAGCCAGCTAACTAGATTATCAATTAATACCCCTTTTAATACTTTTCAAAATCTAAGGTTTTTCCTTCCATTTTTATAAATAAAAGTTCACTACTTGAATTCAAATTTAAATAATAACAATTAGTACAAATCCGTTGGAACCTATCCAGAAACCCCGTGTCACAAGTACATGAGCAACTATCGATAAGGATAGTAAAATACAACATCTGTCTGAAATACAGTGGACAGGGAATAAATAATAAAATGCTGAAAGGAACTACACTGGCTGCGGGTCGTCTCGAACAATGTAGCTCACCTAGTCCCAAAGTCGTCCATGCTGCTTCGCCAGTAGGCTGCTAGAGGTATATATACCTGTGCAACAAAAATGCACCGAAGTGTAGCATGAGTACGTAATCAACGTATACTTAGTGAGTATCCCGCCTAATCCCGAAGGGGTAGAGACGAGATGGCCAACTCGGACACTCACTAAAGGTCAATTAGCAATATTCTATAAGTGCGAGGTTAATCATGGATTTGTAAAGAAGTTCTGATCGTGAAGCCAGAACACAAGTAAACACCTTCATCAATAAATGAAGGCTTCTAAAGTCTGTTCTTTATCATCTTATAAGTTTATATCTAGCCACGTAGGGCCAATTCCATGTTTATAATTTTCAAGTAACACATAAACATGGGCAAATCATACCGAGGTCGACTGCCCGCTTCAACAAGAATATAAATTGTGCACTGCTGAGGGTCGAGCGGTACGAACCATAGATGCATCCATTTTCACCGAGGCGTTCGGCCCGTTCCATAAATAAACACACATCCTGCTCGTGAATCATCCATGCGACGCAGGCACACATAAAATACATGCTCAAGTAGTAAATCAAGAGCTTATCGAGGATAATCAACCAAATAGATAAATTTCTCTTTTTAACATTTCAAGGAGAATTTAATATTAAATCTCTTTTTTAAATTCCTTTACCAAGTCAAGCTGATTTAACCAATTCAAATTGTCAATGGGTTCACAGCAATCCAATTATAACATGTTTTGGGTCGTAACTACCCGGACAATAGCATAATAGTAGCTACGCACGAACTCTCGTCACCTCGTGCGTACGTAGTCCCCACAAATAGGAGCACATAATCAATTACTTCACCTATGGGGTAAATACCCCCTCACAATATTAGAAAATAGACTCACCTCGCTCGGAAGATTCAAAACCGGCATTCTACATTCCTCCGAAGACGTGCACCAATGCACAATGCTCCAAAAACAGCCAATGATGTTACAAATCCATTAATATATGCTCGATTATTCATTAGAATCTAATTTATAGAAATTTCCTTCTCCGATCAAAAAGTTGACGAAATTGCCCTTGGGCCCACATGCCCGAAATCTAAAATTTCTCGAAGATAAAGGTTACCCATGACCTTAGAAGCTCAAATATAAATTTTTCTCTTAATTCCGTACTCAAAATCGTGATCAAAATCTAAGATTAAAATTTTCTATGTTTTCAACCAAAACCTCTGTATTTACTCTAATTTCCATGTTAATCCATGTAAAATTGATATATTCAACTCAAGGTGGTGGGGATAACTTACCTTAACATAGATGACGAAAATACCCTCCTTGAAGCTCCCAAAAATCGCCCCAAGCCATGAGAAATATGATAGAAATGGCCAATTCCCGACTTTAAAATGATATTCTGCCTCTAGGGATTTCCGCTTCTGCTGAAAAATCCCGCTTTCGCGATCCCGCTTCTGCGAAAAATAATCCACTTCTGCGGTCCCTGGGCTCCAGCCCTTTTTCACTTATGCGATACATTAACCGCTTTTGTTGTTCCGCTTTTGCGGATAGAGGGCCGCTTCAGCGGTCCTGGGCTGCCTCCCTCCTAACCGCTTCTGCGGCTTCTTTCATGCTTCTGGGGGCCGCTTCTGCGGTCCCATCTCCGCAAAAGCAGAAATACCAACAACCAGCAACTTAGCTATTTCCAAATATCCATTTTCGATCCGTTAACCACCCGGAATCCACCCGAGGCCTCCCAGGACACCAATCAATCATACCAACCAACCCCAAAACATATTACGGACGTGCTCAACGCCTCAAATCACATCAAAGAATGCTGAAACCAAGAATCACACCCTGATTCAATCTTTATTAACTTTGAACTTTTCAACTTCTATTTCTGATGCTTAAACCTATCAAATCACGTCCAATTGACCTCAAATTTTGCACACAAATCATATTTGACATTACGGAGCTACTGCAACTTTCGGAATTGGATTCCGACCCTGATATCAAAAAGTCAACCTCCGGTCAAACTTCTCAAAAACCTTCAAATTTCTATCCTTAGCCAAATGGCTTCAAAATGTCGTAAGGATCTCCGAATTTACTACCGATCGCGCTCCCAACTCCAAAATCACAATACGAAGCAACTCCTAGTCTCGGAATTCCAAAAGGACATTGATAACACCAAAATGCACTTCAAACCAAACTTATAAAATTCCTTCTAAAATACTAGCTTCCGCAATAGGCGCCAAAACGTTCCTGGGTTATCCAAAACACGAACCGGGCAAACACCCAAGTCCGAAATCATCATACGAACATGCTGGAACCTTCCGATCCCGATTTCGAGGTCGTTTGCTCATAAATCCAATCCTAGTTCATTCTTTCAACTTTAAGCTTCTCAAATGAGAATTTTCATTTAAATTTAAGTTCGGTCTTCTTGAGTTTAAATCCCGACCTTGCGAACAAGTCAATGTACGTAAAATGAAGCTGCTCATGGCCTCAGACTGATGAACGATGCGCTAGAGCTCAAAATGACCGGCTGGGTCGTTACATTCTCCCCCACTTAAACATACGTTCGTCCTCGAACGTGTTGAGAACTATATGGAAGTAGTCTGAACTCACTGTTTAGCACCTCATGCACCTTCCCATGCTGCCACAACTTTGCTGAGCACATTAGCTCGATAAATTCTGAAGATATTCCCTTTTTATTCAAGCAAATAAGCCTTAGAGCCCAATTCCTACATCCGGAATTCTATGCCAGACCTATTTGCAACATATGATCACCGTATTAATCATTATACGTTGTACTCAAACATGACTGCATAACTCTGTTGAATTCACACTTTGCAACCCTTTACTCATAGGACCACTATAACATTTCTATTTTAATTAATCGAAATTCCACGAATCCGATGCTCCCACTGCAACTCATGATCTAAATAGGTCTTACTCTAACTATTACAATACCGCCATGACGGATGAGAAGCCGAAATTCTTAATCAACTATCGAGTCAACCAATCATCGAGTCTATACTTCTGACATGAAACATTACTACATTCTGAACCAAATAATAATCTTTGCTCCTTAATATACTTCATATAATCAGATTGCACTGATCCTAAATCCCACAGTCTCATCTTACCCAGTACGAACTTCTCGGCAATAAGCCAATCCGAATGCGATCACAAGTCTCATATGATGCCACAATGTGCCAATAGTCCACCAATCTGAACACAACACAAAAAGGAAATCGAACACTGGAAGGAATTACCTAACTCCTGCACTACTACGGACTTTCCTTAGAAATTAGGAAGCAAGACATACAAAATTAGCATATAGAAAACTACCCTCATCATCACACTGTTGCGGCGCACAACCCGATCATAATAACATACCCATGGCGGCGTGCCAGCCGATCCAAATAACATACCCATGGCGGCGTGCCACCCGATCCAAATAACATACCCATGGCGGCGTGCCTCCCGATCCACACATAGATCTCACATAAGGAGATTGCACTTCGAGCTAAATCTGCTTATTACAATAAAAATATCAAATTTTGATCGTAAGCATGCTAAGTCCATAATACCATCCTGAGAAAACACATAGCGCTATAGGCTACAAAACTCAAACACAACCGAGGTGCGATACAAGGTCCAAATGTCAAGAGCTATCCGGCTCACCTAAAATCATTGCAACGCGAAACCTCAACATATACACAATTTCTCAGGCCATCTCAAAACTCACACGGCGCAATGTATCACTTCATGAAATATCTGGCAAGGAGATAACACCCTGACTACTCCATAAGGAGCGCATTACTAAAATGAACACAGCTGGCCTGCTATAAAGCCCAAATTCACATTTAAATCCATCCACCGACCTCAAGTCGATCCTGATCATATCAAATTAAGTCAATGACCTTTCAAAGGTCCATATTAATTCCCCATATCTCGTATCACACAAGGACAACCACCATAATCGGAGTACAATCCACAACTCAGAATCCAAGTACCCTCCAGGCATCCATTCTCAATTTAACGATATCATCACAATTCTTCATACTTGGTTTATATCTTTAATCAATCAAGTGGCCTCGTTCCACATTTTTGCAATCTTCCTATGGAACACACTCCCACAATCTACCATAACAATTACCTGGGTCCGCACATCTAAACCATCGGACGCACTAACGCTGAAAAGCGATCCAAAATCCTTAATCAGGATGCAAAACCTCTTCCATAACACATCAATCTCAGGTGAAGCGGAGGTCAATACCGATTTACTCTAATCATTCAACCCCTTCCTTGATCATCCGAGCCTATGACATCCTTGTTAATACCGAAATGCAACCTTGATCCTCACTTCACATTTCCATACCTCTCACTGCACCCAACGTGCCAATATACGATAGGACATGATTTTCATCATAACTCCAAATTCATTAACATTTTAACAATTCATCATATACGAACTTTTCACTTAACTCACTTCAGGATATTCATAGAAACACATAGGTAGTTTTCCATAATCATAAGATATGCAAACCTCTAAATAGTGGTGACTTGCATGCCAGGTATGAGCGTGGGGTAGAGCACTGTTGGGATTGTGACCTGGTCCGTCCCGGTTGTGGATTTTACTGCGTAATTAACTAAAACTTGCTAGATGCTATAGGGCTGATTGCCATATTTTTAGGCTTAGTGCCATTTATTTAAACCCTGTAGGGGTTATTATCATGATTTTTATGACACTTAGCATATTGAATGATTTCAGTCCTGAGTGAAACACTGTGTTCGAAATGCGCAGTCATATTGCTAAAGTTTAAAGACTCAAATTGCATTTTTCTGATATTTTGATTTAAAAAGCTATTACATGACATTTACCGAGTGGCTCATTTGCATGTTCTGGACTGAGATATGGATCGGGCTGTACGCCATAGCAGTATATACAAATACATACATGGATCGGACTGCACGCCGTAGTAGTATATTATATGGATCGAGCTACGCGCCGTGGCGATTATTATATATTGATATTGAGGCAGAGAGTCTATTTTATTCCAATACCTGGCTGATTTTGCGCTTGGGCTGTAGGAGCCCCTCCGGAGTCTGTACACACCCCAGTGAGCGCTGTCGACGTTAAAAAAGTGGAGTGAGTTGCACGCAACATCGGGTACTAGAGTGTACCGTCATATGCATTGCATTTCTTTCATACATTTGTGCACTATTTGTTGTTGTGTTATTTTCTTGAGATATTTATTTGTTGTTCGGATATTGTCTAATCACTTTCGAAGTGGATAAATTTGAGATAGTGGTAACAGTGATACTGTATGATGTAAATGGGTCAGGTAACAGTAGCTGACCAGAGATAAGAATATTTCCTAAAGGGCAACTTATAAGCTCAGTTATGCATACTTGCTTGTGCCCGAGATGCTGCCTTTTGTGTTGATTTGCACTTCCTATCTTGCATTTACTTGCTTAAATTTTTTGAAAAATGATATTTTCAAAAGATATTTTTAACTGAGCTTGAGATTTTCTAAAGGATTTTCACAGCATTATGGGTTTTCTCAAAGGGTTGTACTATCTTTTATAGCATTTTGGAGTGTTCATACGTGTTTTTCTTATCGGTCAGATAGTATTCGCTCTTATTACCACTGAGTTGGAAGTACTCACTTTACTCCCTGAACCTCGCGTGCAGTTGCAGGTATTGTTCACCCGATAATGGGTTAGTAGCGGATTGAAGGTATTGCTATCGTAGCTAAGCAAGGTGACCGTCGGTGTTCGGGGTACCGAGTTTCTTCTTCTTCTTGATTTCTAGATTTTATTCTATGTATTATAGATTTCGAAATTGTAATAAAGATCCTCCTAGATACTTGTGACTTGTGACACCCCGGTCGGGTTGTGTGGGGTTGTACTCCTGATTATTATTGTTGTATCACTTTACTCATTCATGTTTAAATAATTTTAAAAAGGAAGTGAATTGGGTTCGTTGGTTGGCCTTGTCTTCACGAAAGGCGCAATAACGGCCAGTGTGGGTTTGGATCGTGACAAGTTGGTATCAGAGCCTAGGTTCCTAGGTCTCACGAGTCATGAGCAAGTTTAGTAGAGTCTCGCGGATCGGTACAGAGACGTCTGTATTTATCCTCGAGAGGCTGCCGAACCTTTAGGAAAACTTCACTTTCTTAGAATTCTTACCGTGCGTACTTGATTCAGCTTAAGATATAGCTCTTGAAATTCCTTCCACACGTCTATATGCGCACATGAGCGCTCGGTATTAAGTGCCCTAGTGGCTTGTGATTCCCCGATCGAGGGGTGAGATGTTATCTTGTGAGTTCGATGTTGGGCCAGTCTGGAGGACTTGAGGTCGGATCTTGCCTATGGCTAGAGCTCTGAGGTGCTGATTGTGTGAGCTTGAACTTATACATTGGGTATTGTTGCTATTAGGCGGAATGGCGGTTTGGTACTCATGTGATGAGTATGTTAGTAGTGTGAGATGTTATTATATGACTTGGTAATGATGAAAAAGTCTGCAGGATAGTAGATGGATTGTTATGTGATTCGATTCCTATTGTGGCTTGATGTGCAGTCCAAATTATGGGTGCGTGAAGAATATTTTCGTATCTCCTAGTTGGAAGTTAAGTGCAATACTTGTGGCGGAATGAGTTCAAACTAAAAAAGACTAAAATGGTTGTGTTATGTGTATAATGGTGAAATGTGTGCTGAAATACTAAATTAAGGCAAAGCAGGGGGGTTATCTCCTGCGGAGTGTTTTTAAGGGGTATGATTTTTATGTATATTATTTGAAGATCTCATGTGTAATTGAAGGCATGAGTTGTAATTTGAAAATTTGGGTTGCTTCAGTGAGTGGACTCCGCTGATGTGGGGATGAGTGTGAGGCTTGTAGAGGATTTAAGTATTAGAGGATCTATATTTTCATAAACTAGTAGATGATTTGATTTTAATCTCACTATAATGTTGTGGCATCATTAGACTAGAAGTATTATTGGTTATTAAATATGTCCTGATAGACGACTTCGAGCCAAGTTGGGGAGGCTGCTGTTGATTATCCAATCGCGCGGATTTGTGCTATGTTGTTTTCGTTTCGAGGTATACTGGCGGATCAGTCCTGGTTGAAGAAAATGAGCCGAGGATGGCATGAGTAAAGAAAATTTTTGATAAAAGTTATATCGTACTTCGTAGATGTGTGAAGACAATAGGATGTCTTGAGCTGTTATTGATAAAGAATGCTCAGTGTGTAGAAAAGGAAGATGTTCGTTTAATTGGAAGGAGATCTTATCCTTCGGTGTCAGAGTGCTGATAAGGCACTAGTGGTTCTGTTCTTTAAGTCACATAATTTACAATTGTGTAAGAGAGAATGACTCTCGAGAATGGTTTTATTGGGTTCAAGATTTTGCATGTAATCATCAGGTGTCTTAAGGTTGTGTATTTGGCTGGAGACTGTGTTTCCATTAGGAAGAGATCAAGACTTATGGTATTTTATGCTAATTAGGGGATTCCATGTATCAGTATCAGGGAAATAATGGTAACGAATTCCGATTTGCAGTAAGTTCTTCAAGTAAGTATTCTAGAACGTAGTATTTTTGGGAAGAATTGAGAGAGTATTCGGTGGCCTATGGGTCTTAGACAGTGTGGTCTTATGTTCGAGCCTAGCGTGGTAGGCCTGGATTGAGGCATTGTGATGCTACGGCAAGGGAGAAATATCAAGTGGATGATGAATAAAGAGAGAAATTTGATAGAAGGAATAGCTTGATAATAGACCGAATCGGTATGGTAAAGATATTATTAATTCCTTGTTTGTGTTTGAAGTAATGGGCTTTTACAGGTAATTTGCAGCAATGCTCTTGGGTTTTGACGGCTTGCTTAGCTTGGTTTAGATAAAAGGATTCAGTCCTGGTAGTTTAGCTTGAACAACTGGAGTTTGCAGAGATGTTCTTGTTGGGTTTTACCGTGGTTTGAAGATGAGTATATTTCTTATGGGTATGCGAAGCATGGAGTGTGTAATGATTTTTCTTCTAAATGGGATCAATGAAAGTTCTTGACTAGTTGAGTGCGTCGATGTCTGCGACGCGGAAGGGAGATAAGAGTTCTCATGTTATCCCAGTGTGGCTTGGTATATTAGATTTTGCATGTGATGTTGAGCTGTAGACTGGTTGTCGCAATGTGGGTTATCCTAGGCTATTTTGCTATGGGATATGTCGGAAAATGCCACCGGTTGCATGGCGAGATGCATCAGATTACGTTAAAGCACAGTGGTTGGTATTCCAAAGATCAGCGGAGGGCTGGGAAGGATTGATTTTATTAATTGGGCCTTTGTGACGGATGCTAGTATAGTGGTTTCTCCATTGATTTAGTTTTGGTATTGAGGGACTTTTTCGGATACGTTCCTTATGGCCGGGCATGTCGCCAGGTGAGATTGTGGATTTCAGCATTTATTTAGCACTGGGCACCGTATCGTACGGCTCTGGCATGAGTTATAAAAAGTGGAAGGAGCAGCTTTAGGTTTCTTGGTAATGAGTTCGTTGGCAGGATGATGTGGCTATGTATTCAGATTAAGATGGCTTGGTTGGCCCTGATATGTATTGTTGAGGGATAGGTTTAATTTCTTGTTATTGAGCTTGTTAGTGATCTGGGGAGATCTCTAAGATGCTTTTTCGGTGTTGTGTGGCTTTATAATTTTTGGACTGTGGCCACATATAGTGCGGTGCTATAAAGATTCATAGTGGAAGTTGAGGGGGGAAGGACCTCAGTTTTGTTTGAGTTTTGTAGCTTAAAACGCTATATGTAGATATTGTAAGCACTCAGTATGCTTACAACCGATACTCGGTATTTTGTTATAATAAGCAAATTTGACTTGATGTGCTTCTCCTTATGTAAGATATATGTATGGATCGGGTGGCACGCCGTCATGGATATGTGTGGATCGGGTGGCACGCCGCCATGGGTATGTCATTTGGATCGGGTTGCACGCCCTAACTGTGTGGTGTTGAGAATAGTTTTCCATATGTTACTTTGTATGTCTTGCTTCCTGGTTTCTAAAGAAAGTCCGTATTGGTTATTGCTCGGCGAATAGCACATCGGTTGTGTCGTTTAAGGATTGAAGGGTGTGTATTACTTACTTCACTGTGGGTGTGATAGAGTGTTGGGTTTTAGACATCAATCTGTGCGTGGCTGTCTATTTTGAGCATAGCGACTTGAGGTACTTTATGTGTAACAGCTTTTGGATAAGATCGCACATTGTAGCGAGGCTACGTGGAGAATAGACCCTTCGGGGTAGGTTCAGGTATTCTATTTCTATGATGTGGGACGGTTGTGATGGTACTGAGGAGTTTGAGTTACAGCTCCTTCGTTTTAGTCATTTGTCATGATTTGGGTATGTTCATACCGCCCATCCTTGATGCGTGGATTATGCAAGTTATGGCTTAGGCCTGTGATGAGTTGTCATATCACCCGAGTGGTGCGTTGAATTCGAGGTGGTAGTTGGAGTCATTAATAGATACGAACAGATTTGATTACAACTTGTTGGAAGAATAATATCGAGGTTCAAGTTTATCCTGAATATTGACGTGAGGTTTTGATTTTGAGTATGATTTCGGAAATCTGTTGTGGTATTAGTCAAAGAGGGAGTGGTTTCATGAATGGTTGATCTGAAAAATGGCTACGGTTTGCTGTGTGTTTCATTGTCAATGATAGGATATGAAGTGTTGGAAAGAGGATTTAGCTATAGAGAGGTTTCTATCGGTATATGGTTATTATGGACAGCTGCTGTGAATAGGAGTTATCATTTCAGGCACTGGATTATGTTGTATGTCATGTGATTTCATTTGAGGATGCGAGTATGGGTTGTTATAGCTGGTTCGGGACTATTCAAAGTATTGTTGCGAGGTTTGATCGTATTGATGGTTTCAGAAGTGAGAAAGTAGTTTTATGAATTATGGGCTAGACAGGATTGGGCAATTTCAGCCATGTTGTATTGTCGGACCTATAAAAGATAGGTTGACGAGGGATCACCCCGGTTATATGCTTGATAAGGTCATTTAGCTATTGGTTGACTTCTAGGACAATTTTGGGTACGCTCGAGGACGAGCATTTGTTTAAGTTGGGGAGGATGTGACGACTCGGCCCATTCTCACGTTAGTTACCGCCCTGTTTCCCCCATATTATGTGGTTCTATGTTGCAATATCAGTATTTCAGTTGATTGGATAGAATTGAATTGGTTTTAGTTGAAAATGAGGCACATAGTCTCTTTGAATGAAGCTTGTTTTGGAAAAGTCAACTGGAAGTTGACTATATAGTTAGAAGGCTCGGATTTGAATTCAGGTGATTTGGTTAGCTTCGGGGGATGATTTGTGACTTAGGAGTGCGATCGGAATTGAATTTTGAGGTCCTGTATAAAATTAGTCTTGAATTGGCGAAGTTTGAATTTTGGCAGATTTCGGTTGTTAGGCGAGATTTTGATCTGAGGGTCGGAATAGGATTCGGAGAATTGCAGTAGCTCCGTTAGGTGATTTTGGATATGCGTGCAAAGTTTCAGGTCATTAGGAGGTGTTTAGGTCAGGTTTTTGATCGAATGGGCAATTCGGAGGTTTTAGGAAACTTAGCCTTTGATTTCATGAAAATTGAGGATATTGATGTTAACGATGGCGTTTTGATGATTTGAGAAAGTTTGAATAAGGGAATAGATCGTTTTTGTGCTTTTGGTTGAGGTCCCGGGGGAATCGGGGTTAATTCGGGTAGTTGAACGAGAGAATTTGAAGTTGGAAGTTTTGCTAGGTTTTGTTGCAGCAGGTATCTTCGCATCTGCGGAAGGGAGACCGCAGATGCATTTTCGCAGAAGCGGAAGAAGCTCCGCAGGTGCAAAAAGGTGAGGGTTCAGCAGTTTCCGCGTAAGCGAAAGTCTTGACCGCAGGAGCACTATCGCGGGTGCGAGTTTTGGACCGCAGAAGCGCTCATGCCCCTAAAGCGAAAGTCCGCAAAAGCGGAAAGAGACCGCAGAAGCGATTGTGTGGCCGCAGAAGTGGATAGTTACCTCAAGTGAAAGGTCCGGAAAAGCGGAAGCCGCAAAAGCGGTATTGAATGTGCAAAAGCAATAATCGACCTGGGCAGAAGGGTTTTAAGTGATATTTCATCCGCGAGCCTATGTTATTTTTCCTCCATTGTTGAGCAATTTTGGAGCTTCGGAGAGCTATTTGAAGATGGATTCAAAGAGGATTGATTGGAGGTAAGTTCCTTAGCTAAATACACGAGATTATGTTAGATTTAACATGGAAATTGGTTGAAATCCGCCAAAAAGGGGTAAAACTAGGGCTTGAGTTTTGATATTTCAAATGGGAATTTGATAGGTCATTTGAGCTCGGATTTGGGAATTCTTGGTAAGTATGAACTCGTGCGAGACGAGGAATCCGGTAATGTAAGTTTTGTAATTTTTTTCGAGAAGCAGGCTCGGGGATCGGGTTTTGCTAGTTTCGAAAATTTTGCTATATTTTGATTGTTTTCTATTGGTTGTTGTCACATTGGTATATTGTGATGTATTTGCTCTATTGTTCGTTAGATTCGACGCACGTGGAGGCCAATTTGAGGGGCAAAGGCGTCACGACCGAGGAATTTCACCGGTTCGAGGTGAGTAATACTTGTGAATGATATCCTGAGGGTTTGAAGCCCCGGATTTGCACATCAGAGTGCTATATTGTGGTGACTTGCACGCCAGGTATGAGAATGGGGTAGAGCACCGTTGGGGATTATGACTTGGTCCGTCCCGATTGTGGATTCTACTGTAATTGACTGAAACTTGCTAGATGCTATCTTGAATTGGGTTGATTGCCATATTTTTGGGCTTAGTGCTGGTTATTTGAACCCTTTAGGGGTTAGTATCATGGTTTTTATAACACTTAGCATATTAAATGATTTCAGTCCTGAGTGAAACACTGTGTTCGGAATGCACAGTCATATTGCTAAAGTTTAAAGGCTCAGATTGCATTTTTTTTATATTTTGATTTAAAAAGCTATTACTTTACATTGCTTGAGTGGCTCATTTGCATATTCTTGACTAAGTTATGGATAGGGCTGCATGCCGCAGCAGTATATACAAATACATGGATGGATCGGACAACACGCCACAGTAGTATATTATATGGATCGGGCTACGTGCCATAGCGATTATTATATATTGACATTGAGGCAGAGAGCCTGTTTTATGCCAATACCTGGCTGATATTGCGCTTGGGCTGTAGGAGCCCCTTCGGAGTCTGTACACATCCCCAATGAGCGTCGTCGACGTTAAATAAGTCGAGTGGGCTGCACGCCGCAGCGTGTACTAGAGTGTACCTTCATATGCATTGCATTGCGTTCATACATTTGTGCACTATTTGTTATTGTGTTATTTTCTCGAGATATTTATTTGTTGTTCTGATATTGTCTGATCACTTTCAAAGTGGATAAATTTGAGACAGTGGTAATAGTGACACTGTATGATGTAAATGGGTCAGGTAACAGTGGCTGACCAGAGATAAGAATATTGCCTAAAGGGCGAGTTATGAGCTCAGTTATGCATACTTGCTTGTACCCGAGTGGCTCACTTTTGTGCTGATTTGCACTACCTGTCCTGCATTTACTTGCTTAAATTGTTGGAAAAATGATATTTTTAAAAGATATTTTTAACTGAGCCTAAGATTTTGTTAAGGATTTTCACAGCGTTACGGTTTTTCTCAAAGGGTTGTACTGTCTTTTATAGCATTTTGGAGTGCTCATACGTGTTTTTCTTATCGCTCAGATATTATTCGCTCTTATTACCAATGAATTGGAAGTACTCACTTTACTCCCTGCACCTTGCCTGCAGTTGTAGGTATTGTTCTCCCGATAGCGGGTTAGTAGCAGATTGAAGGTATTGCTATCATAGCTAAGCAAGGTGACCGCCGGCGTTCGCGACATCGAGTTTCTTCTTCTTCTTGATTTCCAGATTTCCAGATTTTACTCTATGTATTATAGATTTTGAAATTGTAATAAATATCCTCCTAAATGCTCGTTAGTTGAGACACCTCGGTCGGGTTGTGTGGGGTTGTAGTCCTGATTATTATTGCTGTATCACTTTATTCATTCATGTTCAAATAATTTTAAAAAGGAAGTGAATTGGGTTAGTTGGCTGGCCTTGTCTTCATGAGAGGCGCCATCACGACCAGTATGGGTTTGGGTCGTGACATGAATCCACCATTTCTGCTAACTTTAAACCTTTCCAAAGGTCATCTTTATTGAGCCGTCAACATAAGAAATTTTGATTCGATCTTAAACCACCGCATCATGCGATATATGATAGTTCTATCTTCAATACTATTTCACAATATCTTGCCCCAAGGCAAATTGTAGAAGATCATAACACAGACAAGCTTAAAGCGTTCAATTAGGACAATAACACCCCCATATAGATGAGAACTCCACCACGCTTGCAATTACCGCATTGCATTACTTCCACCAGTCCACTTCTAACCATCCTTAGTTTGAATTACTTTCCCCTCCCAGGAATAAAATACTGACTCCCTTGATTGCATGCTGAGTAAACCTCCCTACAATTCGTTCACTGCCCCAACACGTGGGCAAACACCCTACCATCACATCAACAATGCAGAATAATTGTTTATTAGCAACATGGCAACCTGTGCCTAGACTCAAGGCTCTTAGAAGTTTTGTTACTGAGTTGAAACAATAGAATATTCCTCCAAAATGCGACTGAGTTGAAACAATAGAATATTCCTCCAAAATGCGACTGTAATAGTCCAATCAACTATACCGGGAAAATCATCCCGCACCCCATTTGTAGCGGCATTACAATTCTTAGATTTTCGATTTATAACAAGCGCTCGCGTCAGATTGAATAGGAAGAAATGAAGGCATAAGCCTCAAAGGTATCGAACCGCCTGAAAAGGAAATCAAGAAGCGAAGTACTCCTAATAGCCCTGTAAGCTCTCGGGGATAAGTACAGACGTCTCCGTGCCGATCTGCGAGACTCTACTAGACTTGCTCATGACTCGTGAGACTGACGGGAACCTAGTGATCTGATACCATGTTGTCATGACCCAAAATCCACTAAGGGTCTTGGTGGTGCCGGACACCTCTATCAGGCCAGCCAACTAGATCATCAATTAATTCCCCTTTTAATACTTTTGAAAATCTAAGGTTTTTCCTTCCATTTTCATAAATAAAATTTCACTACTTGAATTCAAATTTAAGAAATAATATTTAGTACAAATTCGTTGGAACCCATCCTAGAAGCCCAGTGTCACAAGTTTATGAGAAACTATTGATAAGGAAAATAAAATACAACATTTGTGCGAAATACAATGGTGTGACGACCCGACTCATCGTCTCATGCGTTTCGGTACCGTTTTTCCCATTTTATGCTTCCTTATATATGTGTTAGGTGAATTTGAAGTGATTCGGATAGATTTTGGTTAGAGGGCTCGGAATTGAATTCTGATGATCCAGTTAGTTTTGGGGGATGATTTAAGGCTTAAGAGCGCAATCAGAAGTAATTTTGGAGGTCCGGTGAAGAAGTTAGCCTATTTTGGCGAAGTAAGTATTTTGGCGATTTCTAGTTGATAGGTGCAATTTCGATTCGGGAGTCAAAATGGAATTCTAAGAGTTTCAGTAGCTTCTTTAGGTGATTTTGGACTTGTGTGAAAAATTTCAATTGATTCGGAGAGGTTTTGGTTGGGTTTTTGATTGAATGTGAGTTTTGAAAGCTTTAGTTTAACTTAAGCCTTGATTTGATGATATTTGAGGATTCTGATGTTAATGATAGTGTTTCTATAGTTCGAGCAAGTTTGGATAATGTGTTAAGCCATGTTGGTGCTTTTGGTTGAGGTTTCGGGGGCCTCGGGTGTGTTTCGAATGCCCAACGGGTTATTTTTGGAAGTTTTGAACTGCTGTTGCTGGTATCTGGTGTTGTCCTTCACATCCGCGAGGTCCTATCGCGTTTGCGAAGCAGAAATTGGCTTCAGAGACTTTTGGTCTTCGCGTTCGCGACAGTGCTTCGCGTTCACAAAGAAGGAATTGCCATCTGGGACTTTTGTTCTTCGCGTTCGCGACAGTGCTTCGCGTTCGCGAAGAAGGAATTTTCTGTCGCGCAGGTCCTACTTCGGAAGCTGATATCTTTCTATCTACAAGGAATTTGGAGGTTATTCAAAAACAAAGTTGTAGCTCTTTGAATCTAGTTTCCATAAACATATTATATTAGTCATTTGGAGTAGTGTGTAAAAAGTTATGACCATTACAATAGAGGCTGTACGAGTAGAGTTTGGAAAATGAATTTTTGGAACTTTGTTCTGCCCGAACGCTAGAGAAGGACCGCGAACGCGAATAACAAATCTCTGGGCAGCAGAATAAAGTCCAAACTTCGTCCCATTTGTCATTTTTGATGATTTGGAGCACGGATAAAGCGATTTTTTGGGAGATTTTTGGAGAGAACAACGGGGTAAGTACTCTTAACTCAATTTTGGTTGTATAACTCGAATCTATTGCAAGTTTTGATGTTTAATTTGAGAATTTTTGTTGAAAAGGGTAGAAAACCCTCTTGGATAGAATCAATGATTTAAGGGTCGAAATGATATGGGAATTTAATGATTTTTACATAGTTAGACTCCTGGCGAGATAAGGAAGCCGGCGATGTTAATTTTATAATTTTTCGAGACGTGGGCCCCGGGGCTCGGGTTTTGCAAATTTCATGAATTTTGATATTTTTCAATTGTTTTCGATTGGGTAATGTCCCATTTGCATATTGTAATGTATTCGCTCTGGTTTTGGTTAGATTCGACGCGCGTGGAGGCCAATTTGAGGGGCAAAGGCGTAGCGAGCGAGGAATTCAACCGATTCAAGGTGAGTAATACTTGTGAATGATATCCTGAGGGTTTGAAACCCGGATTTTTGCACATCATAGTGCTATATTGTGGTGACTTGCATGCCAGGTATGAGCGTGGGGTAGAGCACCGTTGGGAATTATGAGTTGGTCCGTCCCGATTGTTGATTTTACTGCGTGATTGACTAAAAACTACTTGATGCTATCATGATTTCGGTTGATTGCCATGCTGTGGGCTTCGTGCCAATTATTTGAATCCTTCAGGAATTGATATCACTCTTTTTGCATTACATTGCATATTATTTGATTTCAGTCCAAGGTTCTAAATATTGTTTTGCAAACTCAGTCATCTTTCTAAGATTAGAAAAATTAAATGATATTTTTCTGACGTTTTGAGCTGAGAACTGCTATTTTCTATTGCCCAAGGGGCTTATGTGCATTGCCGGACTGAGATATGGATCGGGCTGCACGCAGCAGCAGTATATACATATACATGCATGGATAGGACTGTACGCCGCAGTAGTATATTATATGGATCGGACTGCATGCCGCAGTAGTACATTATATGGATCGGACTGCACACCGCAGTGATATAATATATGGATCGGACTGCACGCCACTGTATTATAGCGCTTGGGCTGTAGGAGCCCCTCCGGAGTCTGTACACACCCCTAGTGAGCGCAGGATACCCAAATTGATCGGGCTGCGCGCCGCAGCGGTCATGTGCATTTCATTACATTCATGCATTCATTCCTGTTTGTACGACATGGCATGATTTTTAGCACTCGCATATCATTAGCATACCTGCTATTACTTTCCTTGTTAACCAGATACCCTGGTGTTACATGTTAAGGAGTGCTGAGCCCGAGAGGTTGATGTTGTACTTTGTGAGGTTGGAGTGAGCCCGAGAGGCTGATGTTGTACTTTGTGAGTTGGGAGTGAGTCCGCAGGGCTGATACTGCACTGAGAGGTTGATACTGAGCCCGAGGGGCAGATTTCTGATTATTTCCTGCTTGTTGAAATTATTTTTCGCAACTGTTGAAAAGGCATATTTTCAAAAGAGATTTTTAACTGAGCTTGAGATTTTCTAAAGGATTTTCTCGGTGTTACGGTTTTACTGTCTTTCTCAAAAGGGTTGTACTGTCTGTTATAGCATTTTGAAGTGCTCATACGTGTTTTCTTATCGCTCATATATTATTCGCTTTTGTTACCACTGAGTTGGAAGTACTCACTTTACTCCCTGCATCTCGCGTGCAGTTGCAGTTATTGCTCACCCGGTAACGGGTTATTAGCGGACCGAAGGCCTTACTAAGGTAGTTGAGCAAGGTGACCGCTAGCGTTCGCGGAACCACACTTCATCTTTGATTTCCAGATTTTATTTTGTATATATATAATATTGGCCCTATAGTAGTATTCCTACTTCTTAGATGCTCGTGACTTGTGACACCCTGGCCGGGCTGAGTTAGGCTATAATGTTGATAATTAATGTTCTTAAGTTGCATTTTCCATCTATTTATGTTTAGTAAGTGTTAAAGAAACGAATTGGGTTAGTTGGCAGGCCTTGTCTTCATGAGAGGCGCCATCACGACCGAATATGGAGATTGGGTCGTGACAAGTTAGTATTAGAGCCTAGGTTACTAGGTCTCACGAGTCATGAGCATGTTTAGTATAGTCTCGCGGATCGGTATACAAACGTCTGTATTTATCCTCGTGAGGCTGCAGAACCTTTAGGAAAACCTTCACTTTCTTGGAATTCTTATCGTGCGTACTTGATTCAGCTTGAGATATAACTCTTGAAATTCCTTCCACACTTCTGTATGCGCACGTGAGCGCTAAATGTCAGATGTGCCTTGATGGCTTGTGATTCCCCGATCAAGGGGCGAGATGTGATCCTGTGGGTTTGATGTTGGGCCTGTCTGGAGGACTTGAGGCCAGATCTTGCCTATGGCTTGAGCACCGAGGTGCTGATTGTGTGAGAAAGTGTTCTAAACTTATATGTTCGGTATTTTCGCTGTTAGCCGGCATGGCAGTTTGGTATTTATGTGATGAGATGTTATTATATGTATTGGTAGTGACAAAGAAGTCTGCGAGATAATAGATGAATGTTAAGTGATTCATTTCCTATTGTGGTATGTTGGATATCCCCGAGTTATGGGTGCGTGAAGAATATTTTCGTGTCTCCTAATTGGGAAGTGAAGTACATTACGTGTGGCAGTATGAGTTCAGAATCAGGAAGACCAAATAGCTGTGTAACATATATAATGGTGGAAGGTGTGTTGAAATACTAAATTGAGGCAAAGCAGGTGGTTTATCTCATGCAGAGTGTTCTTAAGGGGTATGATTCTTATGTATATTGTTGGAAGACCTCATGTGTAATTGAAAGGTACATGTTGTAACTTGATAAATTCGGGTCGCTTAAGGGAGTGAACTCAGTTGATGTCGGGATGAATGCGAGGTTTGTAGAGGATTGCAGAACTTGATGATCTGTGTTTTCACAAACATGTAGATGATTGAGTTTAATATCATTCTGGCATTATTAGAGTGAAAGTGTTATGAAATGATTAGGGTTTCTTGATGTATGGCTTTGAGCCAAGTTGGGGAGGTTGCTGTCGAATAGCTGACTGCACGGTTATGTGCTATGTTGTTTTCGTTTCGAGGTATGCTGGCGGATCAGTCGTGGTTGCAGAAAATGAGTCGAGGATGGTTCAAGTGGAGCAAAGTTTTGATAAAGGTTATACGATGCTTCGTAGATGTGTGAAAATATTAGGATGTCTTGAGCTGTGGTTGATAAAGAATGCTCAGTGCATAGAGAAGGAAGATGTTTTTTTGTATTGGAATGAGGTCATATCATTCGGTGTCAGAGTGCTAATAAGGCACGAGTGGTTCTGTTCGTTAAGTCAGGTAAATTGCAGTTTGAATAAGAGTGAATGACTCACGTGAATGATTTTAATGTGTTCAAGATTGTGCATGTATCAATCAGGTGTCTAAGGGTGTGTATGTGGTCAGGGACTATTTATTCATCGGGGAATGTCGAGGCTTGTGGTATTTTTATATTAATTATGGGATCCTATGTATCGGCATCTGGAAACTAATGGCAGCGAATTCCGATTCGCAGGAAGTTCTTCAAGTAAAGTATTCTGGAACGTGGTATTTTTGGGAATAATTGGGATTGTATTCAGTGGCCTATGAGGCTTAGACAGTGTGGTCTTATGTTCAAATCTCCTGTGGTGAGCCTAGATTGAGGCATTGTAATGCTACAGCGAGTGAGAAATATCAAGTGGATGATGAATAAAAGGAGAAATTTGATAGACAGATTAGCTTGATAATAGACCGAATTGGTATGGTAAGGGTAGGATTAATTCCCTGTATGTGTTCGAGGTAATGAGTTCGCACTGATATTTTGCAGCAAAGCTCTTGAGTTCTGGTAGGTTGTTTAGCTTATTTTAGATAGAAGGATTCAGTACTGTCAGTTTAGCTTGTACAACTGAAATTGACGGAGAAAGTTCTTGTTGGGTTTTTCCATGGTTTGAAGATGAGTATATTTCTTATGGGTATGCGAAGCATGGAGTGTGTAATGATTTTTCTTCTAAATGGGATCAATGAACGTTCTTGACCAGTTGAGTGCGTCATTGTCTACGGCGCGGAAGGAAGATAAAAGTTCTCATGTTATCCTAGTGTGCCTTGGTATATTAGACTTTGTATGCGATGTTTTGCTGTAGACTGGTTGTAACAATGTGGGTTATTCTAGATTATTGTGCTATGGGATGTGTCGGAAAATGCCACCGATTGCGTGGCGATGGTGCATCGGATTATGTTATAGCAGAGTGGTTGGTATTCGAAAGATCAGCGGATGGATGGGAAGGATTGCTTTCTTTAATTGGGCCTTTGTGACGGATGTCAGTATAGCGATTTCTACAATTGATTCAGTTCCGGTATTTAAGGGACTTTTTGTGGAAACGTTCCTTGTGGACAGGGATGTCATCAGGCGAGATTGTGGATTTCGGTATGGATTTGGTGTCGGGCACCGTATCGTATGGCTCCGGCATGAGTTATAGTAGTGGAAGGAGCAGCTTCAGGCTTCTTGGTAATGAGTTTGTTGGTAAGCTGATTGGATACGTGTTCAGCTTGAGTTGGCTTGGTTGGCCCCGATATGTATTGTTGAGGGATAGGTTGAATCTATCATTATTGAGCTTTTTAGTGATATGGGGAGATCTAGATTTGCTTTTTTGTGCTGTGGGGCGTTATGATTTTTGGACTGTGGGCACATATAGTGTGGTACTATTGAGATTCATTGTGTTTGAGTTTTGTAGCTTACAACTCTATAAGTAGATATCATTAAGCACTCAGCATGCTTACAACCGATGCTCGGTATTTTGTTGTAATGAGAAAATTTGGTTCGATGTGCATCTCCTTATGTGAGATATTTATTTGGATCGGGTGGCACATCGCCATGAGTATGTGTGGATCGGATGGCACGCCGCCATGGGCATGTTATCTGGGTCGGGATGCATGCCGCAACAGTGTGATGTTGAGAACAGTTTTCCATATGTTACTTAGTATGTCTTGCTTCCTGGTTTCCAAAGAAAGTCTGTATTGGGTGTTACTCGGCGAATAGCGCATAGGTTGTGTGCTTTCAGGATTGAATGGTGTATATTACTTACTTTACCGTGGGTGTGATGGACTGCTTGGTTTCAGACATCAATCTGTGTGTAGATGTCTATTTTGAGCAGAGCGACTTGAGGTACATCATGTGTAACAGTATTTGGATAAGATCGTGCATTGTAGCAAGGCTACGTAGAGATTAAACCCTTTGGGGTTGGTTCAGGTATTCTATTTCTATGATGTGGGACGGGGTCCCAGCCTTGGGTTGCGATGGTACCGAGGAATTTGAGTTACAACTCTTTCGTTTGAGTCATTTGTCATGATTTGACTATGTTCAGACCGCCCATCATTGGTGCGTGGATTATGCAAGTTGTGGCTTAGGCCTGTGATGAGTTGTCATATCACCCGAGTGGTGCGTTGAATTCGAGGTGATCATTGGAGTCATTAGTAAATGCGAATTAATGTGATTTCGGCCAGTTAGAGGATTTATATCGAGGTTTGGCTTGGAAATATGTTGTGGTATTAGTAAAAAAGGAAGTGGTTACATGAGTGGTGGATCTGAGAAATGGTTACGGTTTGCTGTGTGTTTCATTGTCATTGATAGGATATGAAGTGTTGGAATTGGGCTTTAGCTAATAAGAGGTTTCTATCAGTATATGGTTGTTGTGGACAGCTGCTATGAATAGAAGTTATCATTGCAGGTGCTGGATTATGTGGTATATCATGTGATTTCATTTAAGGATGCGAATATGGGTTATTACAGCTGGTTCGGGACTATTCAAAGTATATGTGCGAGGTTTCATCGTATTGATGGTTTAAGAAGTGGAAAAGTAGTTATGTGAATTCTGGGCTAGACTGGATTGGGTAATTTCAGCCATGTTGTGTTGTCGGACCTATAAGGGATAGGGTGACATGGGATCACCCTGGGTATATGCCTGGTAAGGTTGTTCAGTTCTTGGTTGGCTTCTAGGACGACTCTGGGCATGCTCGAGGATGAGCGTTTGTATAAGTTGGAGAGGATGTGATTACCCGACCCGTCGTCTCATGCGTTTCCGTCCCATTTTATCCGTTTTATGCTTCCTCATGTTTCAGTTATGTGTTTGGTGAATTTGAAGTGATTCGGATATATTTTGGTAAGAAATGAGACAATTAGTCTCTTTAAGGAAGAATTAGTTTGGAAAAGTCAACCGGATGTTGACTTGTGAGTTAGAGGGCTCGAAATTGAATTCCGATGATTCAGTTAGTATCGAGGGATGATTTAAGGCTTAGGAGCGCAATCGGAAGTAATTTTGGAGGTCCGTGAAGAAGTTAGCCTATTTTGGCAAAGTATTTTGGCGACTTCAGGTTGATAGGTGGAATTTTGATCCGGGAGTCGGAATGGAATTCCAAAAGTTTCATTAGATTCGTTAGGTAATTTTTGACTTGTGTGCAAAATTTCAATTGATTCGGAAGGGCTTAGGTCGGGTTTTTGATTGAATGTGAGTTTTGAAAGTTTTAGTTTAGCTTAAGCCTTGATTTGATGATATTTGAGGATTTTGATATTAATGATAGTGTTTTTATGGTGTGAACAAGTTTGGATAATGTTTTAAATAATGTTGGTGCTTTTGGTTGAGGTCCCGGGGGCCTCGGGTGTGTTTCGGATGGCCAACGGGTCATTTTTGGAAGTTTTGAACTGCTGTTGCTGGTATCTGGTGTGGTCCTTCGCGTTCGTGGGGTCCTATAGCTTTCGCGAAGCAGAAATTGGCTTCTGAGACTTTTGGTCTTCGCCTTTGCGACAGTGCTTCACGTTCGCAAAGAAGGAATTGCCATCTGGGACTTTTGTTCTTCGCGTTCGCGACAGTGCTTCGCGTTCGCGAAGAAGGAATTTCCTGTCGCGCAGGTCCTACTTCGGAAGCTCATATCTTTCTATCTACAAGGAATTTTGAGGTGATTCAAAAATGAAACTTGTAGCACTGTGAATGTATTTTCCAGAAACATATTATAATAGTCATTGGGAGTTGTGTATAAGAAATTATGACCATTAAAATAGAGGCTTTCCGAGCAGAGTTTGGAAAATGAATTTTTGGAACTTTGTTCTTCGCGAACGCGAGGGAAGGACCGCGAACGTGAAGAACAAATCTCTGGGCTGCAGAATAAAGTCAAAACATCATCCCATTTGTCATTTTTGACGATTTGGAGCACGGATAAGGCGATTTTTTGGGAGTTTGTTGGAGAGAACAACGGGGTAAGTACTCTTAACTCAATTTTGGTTGTATAACTCAAATCTATTGCAAGTTTTAGTGTTTAATTTGAGAATTTTTGTTGAAAAGGGTAGAAAACCCTCTTGGATAGAATCAAGGATTTGAGGGTCTAAATGATATGGGAATTTAATGATTTTTACATTTTTAGACTCGTGGCGAGATAAGGAAGTCGGCGATGTTAATTTCATATTTTTTCAAGACGTGGACCCGGGGCTCGGGTTTCGCAAATTTCGTGAATTTTGATATTTTTCAATTGTTTTCAATTGGGTAATGTCCCATTTGCATATTGTAATGTATTCGCTCTGGTTTTGGTTAGTTTCGACGCACGTAAAGGCCAATTTGAGGGGCAAAGGCGTCGCAAACGAGGAATTCCACCAGTTCGAGGTGAGTAATACTTGTGAATGATATCCTGAGGGTTTGAAACCCCGGATTTTTGCACATCATAGTGCTGTATTGTGGTGACTTGGACGCCAGGTATGAGCGTGGGGTAGAGCACCATTTGGAATTGTGACTTGGTCCGTCCCGGTTGTTGATTTTACTGCATGAGTGACTGAAAACTACTTGATGCTATCATGATTTGGGTTGATTGCCATGTTGTGGGCTTCGTGCCGATTATTTGAATCCTTCAGGGATTGATACCACTATTTTTGCATTACGTTACATATTGTTTGATCTCAGTCCAAGGTTTTAAATACTGTTTTGCAAACTCAGCCATATTTCTAAGATTTGAAAACTTAAATGATATTTTTCTGGCGCCGCAGTAGTATATTTTATGGATCGGACTGCACGCCGCAGTAGTACATTATATGGATCGGACTGCACGCCGCAGTGATATAATATGTGGATCGGACTGCACACTGCAGTGATATAATATGTGGATCAGACTGCACGCCGTAGTATTATAGCGCTTGGGCTGTAGGAGCCCCTCCGGAGTCTGTACACACCCCCAGTCAGCGCAGGGTACCCAAATGGATCGGGCTGCGCGCTACAGCGGTCATGTGCATTGCATTGCTTTCATGTATTCATTCCTGTTCGTACTACGTGGCTTGATTTTTAGCACTCACATATCATTAGCATACATGCTATTACTTTCCTTGTTGACCAAATACCCGGGTGTTACATGTTAAGGAGTGCTGAAGCCGAGAGGCTGATGTTGTACTTTGTGAGTTGGGAGTGAGTCCGCAGGGCTAATACTGCACTAAGAGGTTGATACTAAGCCCGAGGGGCAGATTTCTGATTATTTCCTACTTGCTGAAATTATTTTTCGCATCTGTTGAAAAGGCATGTTTTCAAAAGTGATTTTTAACTTAGCTTGAGATTTTCTAAAGAATTTTCTCGGTGTGATGGTTTTACTATCTTTCTCAAAAGGGTCGTACTGTCTGTTATAGCATTTTGGAGTGCTCACACGTGTTTTCTTATCACTCAGATATTATTCGCTCTTATTACCATTGAGTTGGAAGTACTCACTTTACTCCCTGCATCTCGCGTGTAGTTGTAGGTATTGCTCACCCGATAGCAGGTTATTAGCGGACTGAAGGCCTTACTAAGGTAGTTGAGCAAGGTGACCGCCAGCATTCGCGGCACCGCACTTCATCTTTGATTTCCAGATTTTATTTTGTATATTTATAATATTGGCCCTATAGTAATGTCCCTACTTCTTAGATGCTTGTGTCTTGTGACACCCCGGTCGGGCTGAGTTGTGCTATAATGTTGATAATTAATGTTCTTAAGTTGCATTTTCCATCTATTTATGTTTAGTAAGTGTTAAATAAACGAATTGGGTTAGTTGGCTGGCTTTGTCTTCACGATAGGCACCATCACGACCGGGTATAGAGATTGGGTCGTGACAAGTGGACAGGGAATAAATAATAAAATGCTAAAAGGAACTACACAGGCTGTGGGTCGTCTCGAACAATGCAGCTCACCTAGTCCCAGAGTCGTCCATGCTGCTACGCCAGTAGGCATCTAAAGGATATATAACTGTGCAACAAAAATGCACAGAAGTGTAGTATGAGTACGTATCAACGTGTACTCAGTGAGTATCCTGCCTAATCCCGAAGGGGTAGAGACGAGATAGCCAACTCGGATACTCACTAGAGGTCAATTAGCAAAATTCTTTAAGTGCGAGGATAATCATGGATTTGTAAAGAAGTTCTGATTGTGAAGCCAGAACAGAAGTAAAACTCCTTCATCAATAAATCAAGGCTTCTAAAGTCTGTTTCTATCGTCTTATCAGTTTATATCTAGCCACGTAGGGCCAATTCCATGTTTACAATTTTCAAGTAACAGATAAACATGCGCAAATCATGCAGAGGTCGACGGCCCGCTCCAACCGGAATATAAATTGTGCACTGCCGAGGGTCGAGCGGCACGAACCATAGATTCAACTATTTTCACTGAGGCGTTCAGCCTGTTCCATAAATAAATACATATCCCGCTCGCGAATTATCCATGCGACACAGGAACACATAAAATACATGCTCAAGTAGAAAATCAAAAGCTTATCCGGGATAATCAACCAAATAGACAAATTTCTCTGTTTAACATTTCAGGGAGAATTTAATGTTAAATATCTTTTTTAAATTCCTTTACCAATTCAAGGTTATTTAAACAATTCAAATTATCAATGGGTTCACAGCAATCCAAGTATAACATGCTTTTGGGTCCTAACTACCCGGACAATAGCATAATAGTAGCTACGCACGGACTCTCGTCACCTCGTGCGTACGTAGCCCCCACGAATAGGTGCACATAATCTATTACTTCACCTATGGGGTAAATTCCCACCTCACAAGATTAGAAAGGAGACTCACCTCGCCCCGAAGATTCAAAACCGGCATTCTACATTCCTCCGAAGACTTGCACCAACGTACAATGCTCCAAAACTAGACAATGATGATACAAATCCATTAATATATGCTCAATTATTCATTAGAATCTAATTTATAGAAATTTCCAACTCTGATAAAAAATTTGACGAAATTGCCATTGGGCCCACATGCCCGAAATCCGAAATTTCTCGAAGATAAAGGTTACCCATGACCTTAGGAACTCAAATGTAAAATTTTCTCTTAATTCCATACTCAAAATCATGATCAAAATCCAAGATTAAAATTTCCTAGGTTTTCAACCAAAACCTCTATATTTATGCTAATTTCCATGTTTAAATCTATGTATAATTGATATATTCAACTCAAGATGGTGGGGATAACTTACCTTAACATAGATGATGAAAATCCCCTCCTTGAAGCTCCCAAAAATCGCCCCAAGCCATGAGAAGTATGATAGAAATGGCCAATCCCTAACTTTAAAATGATATTCTGCCTTCAGGGATTTTCGCTTCTACCGAAAAACCCCGCTTCCTCGATCCTGCTTCTGCGAAAAATAATCCACTTTTGCGGTCCTTGGGCTATAGCCCCTTTTTGCTTCTGTGATACCTTAACCACTTTTGCGGATAGAGGGTTGCTTCTGCGGTCCTGGGCTGCCTCCCTACTAACCGCTTTGGCGGCTTTTTTCACTCTTCTGCGGGGCCGCTTCTACGGTCTCATCTCTGCAGAAGCGGAAATACCAGCAACCAGCAACTCAACTATTTCCAAATATCTATTTTCGATCCATTAACCACCCGAAATAAACCCGAGGCCCCCCGGGACCCCAATCAATCACACCAACCAATCCCAAAACACATTACGGACGTGCTCGAGGCCACAAATCACATCAAAGTACGCTGAAACCAAGAATCACACCCCGATTCAAGCTTTATGAACTGTGAACTTTTCAACTTCTATTTCTGATGCTTAAACCTATCAAATCACGTCCGATTGACCTCAAATTTTGCACACAAATAATATTTGACATTACGGGCCTACTCCAACATTCAGAATTGGATTCTGACCCTGATATCAAAAAGTCAACCTCCGGTCAAACTTCTCAAAAACCTTCAAATTTTTATCCTTAGCCAAATGGCTTCAAAATGTCGTACGGATCTCCGAATTCACTACCAATCGCGCTCCCGACTCCAAAATCACAATACGGAGCAACTTCTAGTCTCGGAATTCCAAACAGACATTATTAACACCGAAATGCACTTCAAACCAAACTTATGCAATTCCTTCTAAAATACTAACTTCCACAATAGGCACCAAAACGCTCCTGTGTTATCCAAAACCCGAACCGGGCACACACCCAAGTCCGAAATCATCATACGAACCTGCTGGAACCTTCCGATCCTGATTCCGAGGTTGTTTACTTAAAAATCCAAACCTAGTTTATTCTTTAAACTTTAAGCTTCTCAAAAGAGAATTTTCATTTAAATTTAACTCTGATCTTCCTCAATTTGAATTTCGACAATGCGAACAAGTCAATATACCTGAAATGAAGTTGTTCATGGCGTCAGACAGCTGAAGGACATGCTAGAGCTCAAAACAACCAGTCGGGTCATTATAATATTAATGTAGCTATACATAAAGTGCTTCAACGTAATTAACTAGCGTCGATATGTAATTATTATCCATATTAAACATAATCTAATTGATAACTATATCCCGAAATAGAACGATCATTGTCAATTGATTAGTGGAACCTATATATACTTGTTATATAGGTATATACGTTCAATGTAACAATATATAAAACCCAACAATATCATTAACTAGCTTCGATATCTACTTATTATCCATATTTCATAATTTAATTGATATTTATATGCCGAAATAGAACGATCATTGCCAGTATACTAGCGGAACCTATATATACTTTTTATATATGTATATACATTCAATGCAACTATATATAAAATGATTCAACATAATTAACTAGCGTCGATATCTACTTATTATCCATATTTCATAATTTAATTGACAACTATATCTCGAAATAAAACGATCGTTGTCAATTGACTAGTGGAACCTATATATACTTGTTATATATGTATATACGTTCAATTTAACTATATATAAAGCTCTTCAACATAATTAACTAGTGTCGATGTCTACTTATTATCCATATTTCATAATTTAATTGATAACTATATCTGAAATAGAACAATCATTGTCAATTGACTAGTGGAACCTATATATACTTGTTATATATGTATATACGTTAAATGTAACTATATATAAAGCGCTTCAACATAATTAACTAGCGTCGATATCTACTTATTATCCATATTTCATAATTTAATTGATAACTATATCCCGAAATAGAATGATCGTTGTCAATTGACTAGTGAAACCTATATATACTTGTTATATATGTTTATACGTTCAATGTAACTATATATAAAGCGCTTCAGCATAATTAACTAGCGTCGATATCCACTTACTACCCATATTTAATAATTTAATTGATCATTATATCCGAAATAAAACGATCATTGTCCATTGACTAGTTGAACCTATATATACATGTTATATATGTATATACATTCAATGTAACTATATATAAAGCGCTTCAACGTAATTAACTAGCGTCGATAGCTACTTATTATCCATATTTCATAATTTTATTGATAACTATATGTAACGACCTGACCCATCCTCTTAGGTATTTCTGCCTTGTTTCCCCCGTTTTAACTTCTATTTGTTTCATTATATGTGTTTGGTGAATTTGAAGTAATTCGGATAGAGTTTGGTAGGAAATGAGACAATTTGTCTCCTTAAGAGAAGGTTAGTTTGGAAAAGTGAACCGGATGTTGACTTATAAGTTAGAGGGCTCGGAATGAATTTTCGATGATTCGACTAGTTTCAGGTGATGATTTGTGGCTTAGGAGTGCAATCGGAATCGAATTTGGAGGCCCGGTGTAGAATTAGGCTTGAATTGGCGAAGTTTGAATTTTGGCGAATTTCGATTGATAGGTGTGATTTTGATCTGAGGGTCGGAATGGAATTCCGAGAGTTGTAGTAGCTTCGTTAGGTGATTTTGGATATGTCTGCAAATTTTCATGTCATTCGTACGTCGTTTGGTTGGGTTTTTTATCAAAAGCGCGTTTCGGAAGTTCTTGGAAAAACATAGGCTTCGATTTGATGAAATACGATGGTTTTGGTTTTAGTTGAGGTGTTTTGATAATTGGAGCAAGTTTGAATAACGTTATAGGATGTATTGGTATTTTTGATTGAGGTCCCAGGGTCCTCGGGGAGATTTCGGATGGCTAACGGGAATTTTTGAGTTGATAAACGCAGCAGCAAAATTGCAGAGAACTTTTGTTCTATGCGATCACAGAGGGTTTCATGCGATCGCATAGAAGGAATTATAGGGGCAGTTTGGTTGTGCTACGCGATCGCATAGGGAGTGTTGTGATCGCATAGAGTAATTTGAGACCCTGAGAAATTTTTTCTATGCGATCGTAGGAGGCTTATGCGATCGCATAGGGTTAAATTTGGAGCCAGAATTTTGTGCTATGCAATCACAGAGGATTAGCTATAGTACCCAGAATTTTGTCCTATGTGATCGCAATGCTTTAATGCGATCACATAGTGTTAGCTACAGTTGCCAGGATTTTTGTTCTATGCAATCACATAGAGTTAGCTACAGTGCCCGGGAATTTTGTTCTATGAGATCGCAGGAGCTCTAATGCAATCGCATAGTGTTAGCTACAGTACCCGGACAGAATGTTAAAAACATTTCATCCGCGAACCCAACCCATTCTTCCACCATTTTTGGTCATTCTTGAGAGCTTTTGGACGGGAATTGAAGGGTTTTTGATGGGAAGTGGTTGGAGGTAAGTTTTATGAGTTAAATACCTGATTTTATTGAAGAATCATCCTTGAAATTCATGAAAATATAGCCAAATTGTAAGAAAGTAGGGCTTGAAGTAAAAATTCTAAATTTGGAATTTGAATGGCCATTTGTGGTCCAATTTGGGTGTTCTTGGTATGTACGGACTCGTGGCGAGACGAGGATACCGGAAATGTGAATTTCGAAATTTTTTGAGATGTGGTCCTGGGGCTCGGGTTTTGCCAATTTCGTATTTTTTGAGTATTTTCCGAGTTCTTTCGATTGGTTTATGTCCCATTTGAATATTATATCGCTCTGGTTTTGGCTAGTTTCGACGAGCGTGGATGCCGATTTGAGGGGCAAAGGTGTCGCAGGCTTGAGATTTCGCCGGTTGGAGGTGAGTAATACTTGGGAATGATATCATGAGGGTTTGAAACCCCGGAGTTGCACATCATAGTGCTATGTTGTGGTGACTTTCACGCTTGGTATGAGCGTGGGGTAGAGCACCGTTGGGGATTGTGACTTGGTCCATCCCGGTTGTTGATTTTACTACGTAATTGACTGAAAAACTACTTGATGCTATCATGATCTGGGTTGATTGCCATGTTTTGGGCTTCGTGCCGAATATTTGAATCCTTCAGGGATTGACTTCACTATTTTTGCATTGCGTTGCATATTATTTGATCGCAGTCCAAGGTTCTAAATACTGTTTAGCAAACTCAGCCATGCTTCTAAGTTTTGAAAACTTAAATGACATTTTAAATGTATTTCGGGCTGGAAACTTCTATTTTGTAAATTCCCAAGGGGCTTACTATATTATTTTCTGGACTGATTATAAAGTGACTTGAAACAGTGATAACAATGACACTGTATGTTATATTTGAAAAAGTGGTAACAATGACACTGTATGTTATACTTGAAAAATTGGTAACAATGACACTGTATGTTATACTTGAGACAGTGGTAACAATGACACTTTATGTTATACTTGAAACAGTGGTAACAATGACACTGTAATATATACTTGGAACAGTGGTAACAATGGTATTGTGTGATATAAATTGGTTAGGTAATAATGGCTGACCGGTCATGTAACAATGGCTGACCGGTCAGGTAACAATGACTGACCAAGATATTGCGCTTGGGCTCTAAGAGCCCCTCTGGAGACTGTACACACCCCCAGTGAGCGCAGGGTAGCCATGTATCGGGCTACGCGGCGTAACGGTCATGTGCATTGCATTGCATTCATGCATTCATTCCTGTTTGTACTACGTGGCATGATCTTTAGCACTCACATATCATTGGCATGCATTCTATTACTTGCCTTGCTGACCAGATACCCTGGTGTTACATGTTAAGGTGTGCTGAGCCCAAAAGGCTGATATTGTACTTGGTACTGATTTGAGTTGAGCCCGAGGGGCTGATACTGTTCTAAGCGGTTGATACTGAGCCCGAGGGGCATATTTCTGATTATTTCCTGCTTATTAAAATTATTTTTTGCAACTGTTGTAAAGGCATATTTTCAAAAGAGATTTTAACTGAGCTTGAGATTTTCTGAAGGATTTTCTTAGTGTTACGATTTTTACTATTTTTCTAAAAGGGTTGTACTGCCCGTTATAGCATTTTGGAGTGCTTATACGTGTTTTCGTATCGCTTAGATATTATTCGCTCTTATTACCACTGAGCTGGAAGTACTCACTTTACTCCCTGCACCTTGTGTGTAGTTGCAGGTACTGTTCACCCGGTAGCGGGTTTGTAGCGGATTTGAAGGTTTTGTTATTGTAGCTAAGCAAGGTGACCGCCACCATTCGCGGCACCGAGTTTCTTCTCCCTTTTTATTTCCAGATTTTACTCTATGTATTATTGATTTTGAAATTTGTAATAAAGATCTTTCTTAGATGCTCGTGACTTGTGACACCCCGGTCGGGTTGTGTGGGGTCGTAGTCCTGATTATTATTGCTGTTAAGCTGTATCACTTTACTCATTTATGCTTGTATAATCTTAAAAGGAAGTGAATTGGGTTAGTTGGCTGGACTTGTCTTTACGAGAGGCGCCATCACGACCAGTGTGGTTTTGGGTCGTGACAAGTTGGTATCAGAGCCTAGGTTACTAGGTCTCACGAGTCATGAGCAGGGTTAGTAGAGTCTCGCGGATCGGTAGGGAGACGTCTGTATTTATCCTCGAGAGGCTGCAAAACCTTTAGGAAAACTTCTCATTCTTGGAATTCTTATAGTGCGTACTTGATTCAGCTTGAAATGTAACTTTTGAAATTCCTTCCACATGTCGGTATGCGCACATGAGTGCTCAGTATTATAAGTGCCCTGATGGCTTGTTATTCCCCGATCGATGGGCGAGAGGTAATCTCCGTGAGTTCATGTTGGGCTAGTCTGGAGGACTTGAGGCTGGATCTTTGCCTATGGCTTGAGCACCGAGGTGCTGATTATGTGAGCGAGTGTTTTGAAATTATATGTTCAGTGTTGTTCTTATTAGCCAGAATGGCGGCTGGATATCCTTGTGATGAGTATGTTAGTACCGTGTAGTTTATCTATGTGATCTTGGTAGTGACGAAAGAGTCTGCTGAATAATAGATGAGCTGTCGAGTGTTCGATTCCTATTGTGCTTTAATGTGTAGTCGGAGTTATGGGTGCGTGAAGAATATTCTCATATCTCTTAGTTGGAAAGTAAAGTACATTTCATGTGGCGGTATGAGTTCGGAATCAGAAAGATTAAATGGCTATGTATTACGTATATGATGGTGGAAGGCATGTTGAAATTTGAGAATTTGGGACGCTTAAGAAAGTGGACTCAGCTGCTGTGGAAGTGAGTGCGAGGTTTGCAGAGAATGTCAGTGCTAGATGATCTGTGTACTCACAAAACTTGTAAATAATTTGAGTTTGATCTCATTGTAGCATCATTAGAGTAAAAGTGATATGAGTTGTTAAGAGTACCTTGATATATGGCTTCGAGCCAAGTTGGGGAGGTTGCTGTTGGTCAGCTGATTGCACGGTTATGTGCTATATTTGTTCCGTTTCACGGGATGTTGGCGGATCGGGTCTGGTTGCAGAAATTGAGCCGAGGACGGCGCGTGTGAAGGAAAATTTTTACAAAGGTTATATGGTGCTTTCGTAAATGTGAGGAAATACTAGGATGTTTTGAGCTGCTGTTGATAAAGAATGCTCAGTGTATAGAGGAGAAAAATGGTTTGTTGTATCTGTATGAAATGATATTCTGCGGCGTCAGGGTACTAATAAGGCATGAGTGGTTCCGTTCATTTAGGGCAGGTGAATTACAGCTGAATAAGAGTGGATGACTCTCAAGAATGGTTTTACTATGTTCAAGATTTTGCATGTAACAAATCAGGTGTGTTAAATTTGTGTATGTGGCTAGAGACTGTGTTTTCATTAAAAAAGATCAAGACTTGTGGTACTTTGTGTTAATCGTGGGATTCTACGTATCCGCATTTGGAAGGTAATGGTAAACGAATTCAGAATCGTAGGAAGTTCTTCAAAGTAAAGCATTTTGGAATATGGTATTTCTGGGAAATGTTTGAAAGGATATTTAGTGGCCTATTGGTCTTACACAGTGTGGTTTTATTTGTGAGTCTCGTGTGGTAACCTGGGTTGAGGTATTGTGGTGCTACAACAAGAGAGAATATCAAATTAATGATGAAGTAGGAAGGAAATTGGATAAATAGAATGGCTTGTTAATAAACCGAATTGGTATGGTAAGGATATGATTAATTCTCCGTATGCGTTCGAGGTAATGAGCCTTACAGGTATTGCGTAGCAAAGCTTTTAAGTGTTGGCAGTTTGCTTAACTTGGTTTGGGTCGAAGGATTCAGTCCTGGCAGTTTAGCTTGTGCAATGGAATTAGGAGAAATAGTTCTTGATGTGTTTTACCGTGGTTTGAAAAATGAGTATATTTCTTATGGGTATGCGAAGCATGAAGTATGTAATAATTTTCTCCTATATGGGATCATGAAAGTTCTTGACTAGTTGAGTGCGTCGAAGTCTGTGGCGCAAGAGGGAGATAGAAGTCCTCATGTTATCCTAGCATGGTATGAATGGATTCTTGACGTGTGTTATGAATTCGTACGGCGGATTGTGGGACCAGGCATAGTGATTCATGTGTTATATGTGTTGGAGACTAGAGGTTCTCGTGATCCGACTATGCAATGGTTGTAGATCATGTGTATCGACATCGTCTAGCGGTTATTGGAAATTTGAGGTCCGAGTGGATCTTTCTCTGCTTGGTATGTTAAATTGGGTCATGATATTAGATGGCAGACTGGTTATCCCAATGTCAGGTTGTCTAGACTAATGGGTTATGGGCTATGTCGGAAAATGCCACAGGCTGCGTGGCAAGGTGTATCGGATTATGTTCTAGCAGAGTAGCTTGTATTTCAGAGACCAGCGGGCGACTAGCAAGCATTGCTTTACTAATTGGGCCTTCGTAGCAGATGTCAGTGCAGAGGTTTCTACCATTGATTCAGTTCCGGTATTGAGGGACTTATTCGGACACGTTTCTTGTGGCCGGGCATGAGACTATATGTGTTTATTGTAATGAGCAAATTTGGCACGATGTGCATCTCCTTTTGTGAAATATATGTGTGGATCGGGTGGCACGCCGCCACGGGTATGTTATCTCGATCGGGTTTCACGCTGTAACTGTGTGATATTGAGAATAGTTTTCTATATGTTACTATGTATGCCTTACTTCCTGGTTTCGGAGGAAAGTCCGTATTGGGTGTTGCTCGACGAGTAGCGCATCGGTTGTGTCCTTTCAGGATTTAATAGTGTATATTACTTGCTTCACCGTGGGTGTGATGGATTTCTTGGTTTCAGACCTAAATCTATGCGTGGTTGTCCGTTCGGAGCATGGTGACTTGAGGTGTTTCATGGGTGATAGTGTTTGGATAGGATCGTGCGTTGTGGCAAGGCCACGTGAAGTTATGACCCTTCGAGGTGAATTCAGGCACTCTATTTCTATGATATGGGACGGGGTCTCGGCCTTGTGTTGTGATGGTCCCGAGGAGTTTGAGCTACAGCTCTTTTGTTTGAGTCATTTGTCATGATTTGAGTATGTTCAGACCGCCCATCATTGGTGCGCGGATTATACAATTTGTGGCTTAGGCCTGTGATGAGATGTCATATCACCAGAGTGGTGTGTTGAATTTGAGGTGATCGTTGGAGTCATTAATAAATGCGAACAGATGCTATTTCAGATGGTTAGAGGATTTATATCGAGGTTTGGCTCGGAAATCTATTGTGCTATTAGACAACAAGGGAGTGATTTCATGAAGGGTTGACCTGAGAAATGGTTACGGTTTATTGCGTGTTTTAGTTATCATTGGCAGTATATGAAGGTGATGAAATAAGACTTTAGCTAATAAGAGGTTCTGGTTTTTAGCATGAATTCGGAAAGTGCAATGTGGTTCTACTGTCTTTGGTCTAAATGAACTGTGAAATTTCAGTTGTGTTTTATTATCGGATCTATGTAAGATAGGGTGACGTGGGATCACCCCGGGTATATGTTTGGTAAGGTCATTCAGATTTTGGTTGGCTTCTAGTACACCTCTGGGTACGCTCGAGGATGAGCGTTTGTTTAAGTTGGGGAGGATGTAACGACCCGACTCGTCCTCTCAGGTATCTCTGCCCCGTTTTCCCCGTTTTACGCTTCTATATATTTCATTATTGTGTTTGGTGAATTTGAAGTAATTCGGATAGAGTTCGGTTGGAAATGAGACAATTAGTCTCCTTAAGAGAAAGTTTGGAAAAGTCAACCGAATGTTGCCTTATGAGTTAGCAGGCTCGGAATGAATTTTAGATGATTTGACTAGTTTCGGGTGATGATTTGTCACTTAGGAGTGCGATCGGAATCGAATTTGGAAGCACGGTGTAGAATTAGGCTTGAATTGGCGAAGTTTGAATTTTAGCGAATTCTGGTTGATAGGTGAGATTTTGATCCGAGGGTCGGAATGGAATTCCGAGAGTTGCAGTAGCTTCGTTAGGTGATTTTGGATATGTCTGCATATTTTCAAGTCATTCGGATATCGTTTGGTTGAATTTTTGATCAAAAGTGCGTTTCGGAAGTTCTTGGAAAAACTTAGGCTTCGATTTGATGAAATACGATGGTTTTGGTGTTAGTTAAGGTGTTTTGATAATTGGAGCAAGTTTGAATAATGTTATAGGATGTATTGGTATTTTTTGTTGAGGTCCCTGCGGCCTCGGGGAGATTTCGGATGGCTAACGGGAATTTTTGAGTTGATAAATGCCGCAGAAAAATTGCAGAGAACTTTTGTTCTATGCAATCGCAGAGGGTTTCATGTGATCGCATACAAGGAATTATGGGGGCTGTTTGGGTATGCTATGCGATCGCATAGGGAGTGTTGCAATCGCATAGAGTAATTTGAGACCCTGGAAATTTGTTCTATGCGATCGCAGGAGGCTTATGCAATCGCATAGGGTTATATTTGGAGCCGGAATTTTGTTCTATGCAATCACAGAGGATTAGCTACAGTGCCCAGAATTTTGTTCTATGCGATCACAACGATCTAATGCGATCGCATAGTGTTAGCTACAGTACCCAGGATTTTTGTTCTATGCAATCGCATAAAGTTAGCTACGTGTGCCTGGGAATTTTGTTTTATGCGATCGCAGGAGATCTAATGCGATCGCATAGTGTTAGCAACATTACCCGGATGGAATGTTAAAAACATTTCATCTGCGAACCCAACCCATTCTTCCAACATTTTTGGTCATTCTTGAGAGCTTTTGGATGGGAATTGAACGGGTTTTCAGGGGAAGTGGTTGGAGGTAAGTTTTATGAGTTAAATACATAATTTTACTGAAGAATCATCCGTGAAATTCATGAAAATATAGCCAAATTGTAAGAAAATAGGGCTTGAAGTAAAAATTCTAAATTTGGAATTTGAAGGGCCATTTGTTGTCTGATTTGGGTGTTCTTGGTATGTACGAACTCGGGGCGAGACGAGGATTCCAGAAATGTGAATTTCAAAATTTTTCGAGATGTGGGCCCGGGGCTCAGGTTTTGCCAATATCGTTTATTTGAGTATTTTTCGAGTTCTTTCGATTGGGTTATGTCCCACTTGCATATTATAATGTATTCGCTCTGGTTTTGGCTAGTTTCAACGAGCGTGGAGGCTGATTTGAGGGGCAAGGGCATCGCGGGCTTGAGATTTTGCCGGTTCGAGGTGAGTAATAATTGGGAATGATGTCCTGAGGGTTTGAAACCCCAGATTTTCACATCATAGTGCTATGTTGTGGTAACTTGCACGCTAGGTATGCGCGTGGGGTAGAGCACCGTTGGGGATTGTGAGTTGGTCCGTCTCGGTTGTCGATTATACTACGTAATTGACTGAAAAACTACTTGATGCTATCATGATTTGGGCTAATTGCCATGTTTTGGGCTTCGTGCCGAATATTTGAATCCTTTAGGGATTGACATCACTGTTTTTGCATTGCATTGCATATTATTTGATCTCAGTCCAAGGTTCTACATACTGTTTCGCAAACTCAGCCATGCTTCTAAGTTTTGAAAACTTAAATGATATTTTAAATGTATTTCGGGCTGGAAACTTTTATTTTGTAAATGCCCAAGGGGCTTACTATATTATTTTCTGGACTGATTATAAAGTGACTTGAAACAGTGGTAACAACGACACTGTATGTTATACTTGAAACAGTGGTAACAATGACACTGTATGTTATATATGAAACTGTGGTAACAATGACACTGTATGTTATACTTGAAACAGTGGTAACAATGACACTGTATGTTATATTTGAAATAGTGACACTTTTGTTATACTTGAAACAGTGGTAACAATGACACTGTAATATGTACTTGGAACAGTGGTAACAATGGCGTTGTGTGATATAAATTGGTCAGGTAACAATGTCTGACCGATCATGTAACATTGGCTGATCGGTCAGGTAACAATGACTGACCAAGATATTGCGCTTGGGCAGTAGGAGCCCCTCCGGAGTCTGTACACACCCCTAGTGACTGCAGGGTACCCATGGATCGGGCTACGCGCCGTAGCGGTCATGTGCATTGCATTGCATTCATGCATTCATTCCTATTTGAACTACGTGGCATGATCTTTAGCACTCACATATCATTGGCATGCATGCTATTACTTACCTTATTGACCAGATAACCTGGTGTTACATGTTAAGGAGTGCTTAGCCCGAGAGGCTAATGTTGTACTTTATACTGATTTGAGTTGAGCCCGAGGGGCTGATAATGTTCTGAGCAGTTGATACTGATCCCGAGGGGCTGATTTTAGATTATTTCCTGCTTGTTGAAATTATTTTTCGCAACTACTGAAAAGGCATATTTTCAAAAGAGATTTTAACTGAGCTTGAGATTTTCTGAAAGGATTTTCTCGGTGTTACGGTTTTTACTGTTTTTCTAAAAGGGTTGTACTGTCTGTTATAGCATTTTGGATTGCTCAGATATTATCGCTCAGATATTATTTGCTCTTATTACCACTGAGTTGGAAGTACTCACTTTACTCCCTGCACCTTGTGTGCATTTGCAGGTACTGTTCACCCGGAAGCGGGTTAGTAGCGGATTTGAAGATATTGTTATTGTTGCTAATCAAGGTGACCGCCGGCGTTCACGGCACCGAGTTTCTTCTCCCTTTTTATTTCCAGATTTTACTCTATGTATTATAGATTTTGAAATTTGGAATAAAGATCGTTCTTAGATGCTCGTGACTTGTGACACCCTGGTCGGGTTGTCTGGGGTCGTAGTCCTGATTATTATTGCTGTTAAGCTGCATCACTTTACTCATTTATGTTTAAATAATCTTAAAAGGAAGTGAATTGGGTTAGTTAGCTGGCCTTGTCTTCACGAGAGGCGCCATCAGGACCAGTGTGGTTTTGGGTCGTGACACTATATCCGAAATAGAACGATCATTGTCTATTGACCAGCGGAACCTATATATACCTGTTATATATGTATATACGTTCAATATAACTATATATAAAGTGCTTCAACGTAATTAACTAGTATCGATATCTACTTATTATCCATATTTCATAATGTAATTGAGAACTATATCCCGAAATAGAACGATCGTTGTCAATTGACTTGTGGAGCCAATATATACTTGTTATATATGTATATACATTCAATGTAACTATATATAAAGTTCAACAACGTAATTAACTATCGTCGATATCTACTTATTATCCATATTTCATAATTTAACTGATAACTATATACCAAAATAGAACGATCGTTTTCAATTCACTAGTGGAACCTATATATACTTATTATATATGTATATACGTTCAATCTAAATTTATGTAAAGTGCTTCAACGTAATTAACTAGCATCGATAGCTACTTTTTATCCATATTTCATAATTTTATTGATAACTATATCCCGAAATATAACGACCGTTGTCAATTGACTAGTGGAACCTATATATAGTTGTTACATATGTATATACGTTCAATGTAACTATATATAAAATGCAACAATGTAATTGACTAGCGTCGATATCTACTTATTATCCATATTTCATTATTTAATTGATAACTATATCTTAAAATAGAACGATCGTTGTCAATTGACTAGTGGAACCTATATATACTTGTGTCACGACCCAATTTCCATACCCGATCGTGATGGTGCGTCTCGTGAAGAAAAGGCCAGCCAACTAACCCAAATCCTCTCTTTAACCATAATTAAACATAAATTAATAGAAAGTACAACTTAATGGCATTAACAACTATTAATTACAACCCAACACAACTCGACCGGGGTGTCACAAGTCACGAGAATCTAAAGAAGACTGAACACCTGGCTGATATTGCACTTGGGCTGTAGGAGCCGCTCCGGAGTTTGTACATACCCCCAGTGTGCGCCGTCGATGTTAAATAAGTGGAGCGGGCTGCACGGCGCAGCGGGTACTAGAGTGTACTATCATATGCATTGTATTGCGTTCATACATTTGTGCACTATTTGTTGTTGTGTTATTTTCTTGAGATATTTATTTGTTGTTCTGATATTGTCTGATCACTTTCAAAGTGGATAAATTTGAGACAGTGGTAACAGTGACACTGTATGATGTAAATGGGTCAGGTAACAGTGGCTAACCAGAGATAAGAATATTGCCTGAAGGGCGAGTTATGAGCTCAGTTATGCATACTTGCTTGTGCCCGAGAGGCTGACTTTTGTGCTGATTTGCACTACCTGTCCTGCATTTACTTGCTTAAATTTTTGGAAAAATGATATTTTCAAAAGAGATTTTTAACTGAGCTTGAGATTTTGTAAAGGATTTTCACAGCGTTATGGTTTTTCTCAAAGGGTTGTACTGTCTTTTATAGCATTTTGGAGTGCTCATACGTATTTTTCTTATCACTCAGATATTATTCGCTCTTATTACCACTGAGTTGGAAGTACTCACTTTACTCCCTGCACCTCGTGTGCAGTTGCAGGTATTGTTCACCTGGTAGCGGGTTAGTAGCAGATTGAAGGTATTGCTATCGTAGCTAAGCAAGGTGACCGCCGGCGTTCGCGGCATCGGGTTTCTTCTTCTTCTTGATTTAAAGATTTTACTCTAGGTATTATAGATTTTGAAATTGTAATAAATATCCTCCTAAATGCTCGTGAGTTGAGACACCTCGGCCGGGTTGTGTGGGGTTGTAGTCCTGATTATTATTGTCGTATCACTTTACTCATTCATGTTTGAATAATTTTAAAAAGGAAGTGAATTGGGTTAGTTGGCTGGCCTTGTCTTCATGAGAGGCACCATCGCGACCAGTGTGGGTTTGGGTGGTGACATGAATCCACCATTTCTGCTAACTTTAAACCTTTCCAAAGGTCATCTTTATCGAGCCGTCAACATAAGAACTTCTGATTCAATCTTAAACTACCGCATCATGTGATATCTGATAGTTGTATCTTCAATACTATTTCAAAATATCTTGCCCCAAGGCGAATTGTAGAAGATCATAACACATACAAGCTTAAAGCGTTCAATTAGGACAACAACACCCCCATATAGATGAGAACTCCACCACGCTTGCAATTAACGCATTGCATTACTTCCACCAGTCCACTTCTGACCATCCTTAGTTTGAATGACTTTCCCCTCCCAGGAATAAAATACTGACTCCCTTGATTGCATGCTGAGTAAACCTCCCTTCAATTCGTTCACTGCCCCGACACGTGGGCAAACACCCTACCATCACATCAACAATGCGGAATAATTGTTCATAAGCAGCATGGCAACCTGTGCCTAGACTTAAGGCTCTTAGAAGTTCTGTTACTGAGTTGAAACAATAGAATATTCCTCCAAAATGCTACTATAATAGTCCAATCAACTATACTGGGAATATCATCACGCACCCCATTTGTAGCGGCATTACAATCCTTCGATTTTCGATTTATAAAAAGTGCCCGTGTCAGATTGAATAGAAAGAAATGAAGGAATAAGCCTCAAAGGAATCGAACCACACGAAAAGGAAATCAAGAAGCGAAGTACCCTAACAGCCCTGTAGCCTCTCGAGGATAAGTACAGACGTCTCCGTGCCGATCCGCGAGACTCTACTAGACTTGCTCATGACTCATGAGACCAACGGGAACCTAGTGATCTGATACCATGTTTTCACGACCCAAAATCCACTAAGGGTCGTGGTGGTGCCGGGCCAGCCAACTAGATCATCAATTAATTCCCCTTTTAATACTTTTGAAAATCTAAGGTTTTTCCTTCCATTTTCATAAATAAAATTTCACTACTTGAATTCAAATTTAAATAATAATAATTAGTACAAATTCGTTGGAACCCATCCTAGAAACGCAGCGTCACAAGTGCATGAGAAACTATCGATAAGGAAAGTAAAATACAACATCTGTACGAAATACAATGGTGTGACTACCGGACCCATCGTCTCATGCGTTTCCGTCCCATTTTCCCCGTTTTATGCTTCCTCATGTTTCAGTATATGTGTTAGGTGAATTTGAAGTGATTCGGATAAAGTTTGGGAAGAAATGAGACCGTTAGTCTCTTTAAGGAAGAATTAGTTTGGAAAAGTCAACTGGATGTTGACTTCTGAGTTAGAGAGCTCAGAATTGAATTCCGATGATTCAGTTAGTTTTGGGGGATGATTAGGCTTAGGAGCGCAATCGGAAGTAATTTTGGAGATCCGGTGAAGAAGTTAGCCTATTTTGGCGAAGTAAGTATTTTGGCAATTTCCGGTTGATACGTGGAATTTTGATCCGGGAGTCGGAATAGAATTCCAAGAGTTTCAGTAGCTTCATTAGGTAATTTTGGACTTGTGTGCAAAATTTCAATTTATTTGGAGGGGTTTAAGTTGGGTTTTTGATAGATTGTGAGTTTTGAAAGTTTTAGTTTAACTTAAGCCTTGATTTGATGATATTTGAGGATTTTGATGTTAATGATAGTGTTTTGATGGTTCGAGCAAGTTTGGATAATGTTTTAAGTCATGTTGGTGCTTTTGGTTGAGGTCCCGGGGGCCTCGGGTGTGTTTCGGATGCCCAACGGGTCATTTATGGAAGTTTTGAACTGTTGTTGCTGGTATCTAGTGTTGTCCTTCGCGTCCGCGAGGTCCTATCGCGTTCGCGAAGCAGAAATTGGCTTCGAAGACTTTTGGTCTTCGCGTTCGCGACAGTGCTTCGCGTTCACGAAGAAGGAATTGCCATCTGGGACTTTTGTTCTTCGCGTTCGCGACAGTGCTTCGCATTCGCGAAGAACGAATTTTCTGTCGCGCAGTTCCTACTTCTGAAGCTCATATATTTCTATCTACAAAGAAATTTTTAGGTTATTCAAAAACCAAAGTTGTAGCTCTTTGAATCCAGTTTCCAGAAAAATATTATAATAGGCATTTGGAGTTGTGTGTAAAAAGTTATGACCATTCAATTGAGGCTGTCCGAGCAGAGTTTGGAAAATGAATTTTTTGAACTTTGTTCTTCGCGAACGCGAAGAACAAATCTCTGGGCAGCAGAATAAAGTCCAAACTCCGTCTCATTTGTCATTTTTGACGATTTGGAGCACGAATAAGGCAATTTTTCGGGAGATTTTGGGAGAGAACAACGGGGTAAGTACTCTTAACTCAATTTTTGTTGTATAACTCGAATCTATTGCAAGTTTTGGTGTTTAACTTGAGAATTTTTGTTGAAGAGGGTTGAAAATCCTCTTGGATAGAATCAAGGATTTGAGGGTAGAAATGATATGGCAATTTAATGATTTTTACATAGTTAGACTCGTGGCGAGATAAAGAAGCCGGCGATGTTAATTTTATAATTTTTCGATACGCGGGCCCAGGGCTCGGGTTTCGCAAATTTTGTGAAGTTTGATATTTTTCAATTGTTTTCGATTGGGTAATGTCGCATTTGCATATTGTAATGTATTCGCTCTGGTTTTGGTTAGATTCGACGCGCGTGGAGGCCAATTTGAGGGGCAAAGGCGTCGCGAGCGAGGAATTCCACCAGTTCGAGGTGAGTAATACTTGTGAATGATATCTTGAGGGTTTGAAATCCCGAATTTTTTCACATCATAGTGTTGTATTGTGGTGACTTGCATGCCAGGTATGAGCGTGGGTAGAGCACCGTTGGAAATTGTGACTTGGTCCGTCCCGGTTGTTGATTTTACTGCGTGATTGATTGAAAACTACTTGATTCTATCATGATTTGGGTTGATTGCCATGCTGTGGGCTTCGTGCCGATTATTTGAATCCTTCAGGGATTGATATCACTATTTTTGCATTACGTTGCATATTATTTGATCTTAGTCCAAGGTTCTAAATATTGTTTTGCAAACTCATCCATCTTTCTAAGATTTGAAAAATTAAATGATATTTTTCTCACAGTTTGAGCTGAGAACTACTATTTTACTATTGCCCAAGGGGCTTATGTGCATTGCTGGACTGAGATATAGATCGGGCTGCACGCCGCAGCAGTATAGACATATACATATTGATCAGACTGCACGCCGCAGTGATATAATATGTGGATCGGACTGCATGCCGCAGTATTATAGAGCTTGGGCTGTAGGAACCCCTCCAGAGTCTGTACACACCCCAGTGAGCGCAGGGTACCCAAATGGATCGGGCTGTGTGCCGCAGTGGTCATGTGCATTGCGTTACATTCATGCATTGATTCCTGTTTGTATTACATGCCATGATTTTTAGCACTCACATATCATTAGCATACCTGCTATTACTTGCCTTGTTGTCCAGATACCATGGTGTTACATGTAAAGGAGTGCTAAGCCCGAGAGGCTGATGTTGTACTTTGTGAGTTGGGAGTGAGCCCGAGAAGCTGATGTTGTACTTTGTGAGTTGGGAGTGAGTCTGCAGGGCTGGTACTTCATTAGGAGGTTGATACTCAGCCCGAGGGGCAGATTTCTGATTATTTTCTGCTTGTTGAAATTATTTTTTGCAACTATTGAAAAGGCATATTTTCAAAAGAGATTTTTAACTGAGTTTGAGATTTTCTAAAGGATTTTCTCGCTGTTACGGTTTTACTATCTTTCTCAAAAGTGTTGTACTGTCTGTTATAGCATTTTGGAGTGCTCATACGTGTTTTCTTATCGCTCAGATATTATTCGCTCTTGTTACCACTTAGTTGGAAGTACTCACTTTACTCCCTGTATCTCGCGTGCAGTTGCAGGTATTGCTCACCTGGTAGCGGGTTATTAGCGGACCGAAGGCCTTACTAAGGTAGTTGAGCATGGTAACCACCAGCGTTCGCGGCACCGCACTTCATCTTTGATTTCCAGATTTTATTTTGTATATATATAATATTGGCCCTATAGTAGTGTTCCTACTTCTTAGATGCTCGTGACTTGTGACACCGCGGTCGGGCTGAGTTAGGCTATAATGTTGATAATTAATGTTCTTAAGTTGCATTTTCCATCTATTTATGTTTAGTAAGTGTTAAAGAAATGAATTGGGTTAGTTGGCTAGCCTTGTCTTCACTAGAGGCGCCATTACGATCGAGTATGGAGATTGGGTCGTGACAAGTTTGTATCAGAGCCTAGGTTACTAGGTCTCACGAGTCATGAGCAGGTTTAGTAGAGTCTCCCGGATCGGTATGGAGACGTCTGTATTTATTCTCGAGAGGCTGCAGAACCTTTAGGAAAACTTCACTTTCTTGGAATTCTTATCGTGCGCACTTGATTCAGCTTGAGATATAACTCTTGAAATTCCTTCCACACGTTTGTATGCGCATGTGAGCGCTCAGTGTCAGATGTGCCTTGATGGCTTGTGATTCCCCGATCAAGGGGCGAGATGTGATCCTGTGGGTTTGATGTTGGGCCTGTCTGGAGGACTTGAAGCCGGATCTTGCCTATGGCTTGAGCACCGAGGTGCTGATTGTGTGAGCAAGTGTTCTGAACTTATATGTTCGGTATTATCACTATTAGCCGGAATGGCGGTTTGGTATTCATGTGACGAGATGTTATTATATGTCTTGGTAGTGACAAAGAAGATTGTGGGATAATAGATGAATGTTCAGTGATTCATTTCCTATTGTGGTATGTTGGATAGCCCCGAGTTATGGGCGCGCGAAGAATATTTTCGTGTCTCCTAATTGGGAAGTGAAGTACATTACGTGTGGCAGTATGAGTTCAGACTCATTAAGACCAAATGGTTGTGTAACATATATAATGGTGGAATGTGTGCTGAAATACTAAATTGAGGCGAAGCAGGTGGATTATCTCCTGCGGAGTGTTCTTAAGGGGTATGATTCTTATGTATATTGTTAGAAGACCTCATGTGTAATTGAAAGGTACGTGTTGTAACTTTATAAATTCGGGTCGCTTAAGGGAGTGGACTCAGTTGATGTGGGGATGAATGCGAGGTTTGTAGAGGATTACAGAACTGGATGATCTGTGTTTTCACAAACTCGTAGATGATTGAGTTTAATCTCATTGTGGCATCAATAGTTTGAAAGTGTTATGAAATGATTAGGGTGTCTTGATGTATGGCTTCAAGCCAAGTTGGGGAGGTTGCTGTTGAATAGCTGACTGCACGATTATGTGCTATGTTGTTTTAGTTTCGAGGTATGCTGGCGGATCAGTCATGGTTGCAGAAAATGAGTCGAGGATAGCACAAGTGGAGCAAAGTTTTGATAAAGGTTATATGATGCTTCATAGATGTGTGAAAATATTAGGATGTCTTGAGTTGTTGTTGATAAAGAATGCTCAGTGTATAGAGAAGGAAGATGTTCGTTTGTATTGGAATGAGGTCATATCCTTCAGTGTCAGAGTGCTAATAAGGCACGAGTGGTTCTGTTCGTTAAGTCAGGTAAATTGCAGTTTGAATAAGAGTGAACGACTCTCGTGAATAATTTTAATATGTTCAATATTGTGCATGTATCAATCAGGTGTCTCAAGGGTGTGTATGTGGTCAGGGACTGTTTATTCATCGGGGAATGTCGAGGCTTGTGGTATTTTTGTGTTAATTATGGGATCCTATGTATTGGCATCTGGAAAGTAATGGCAGCGAATTCCGATTCGCAGGAAGTTCTTCAAGTAAAGTATTCTGGAATATGGTATTTTTGGGAATAATTGACATAGTATTCGATGGCCTGTGAGGCTTAGACAGTGTGGTCTTATGTTCAAATCTCCTGTGGTGAGCCTGGATTGAGGCATTGTGATGCTATAGCGAGGGAGAAATATCAAGTGGATGATGAATAAAAAGAGAAATTTGATAGACAGATTAGCTTGATAATAGACTGAATTGGTATGGTAAGGGTAGGATTAATTCCCTGTATGTGTTCGAGGTAATGAGTTTGTACTGATATTTTGCAGCAAAGCTTTTGAGTTCTGACAGTTGTTTAACTTGGTTTAGATAGAAAGATTCAGTCCTGGCAGTTTAGCTTGTACAACTGAAATTGCCAGAGAAAGTTCTTGTTGGGTCTTTCCGTGGTTTGAAGATGAGTATATTTCTTATGGGTATGCGAAGCATGGAGTGTGTAATGATTTTTCTTCTAAATGATCAATGAACGTTCTTGACCAGTTGAGTGCGTCGATGTCTGCGGCGCAGAAGGGAGATAAAGTTCTCATGTTATCCTAGTGTGGCTTGGTATATTAGACTTTGCATGCGATGTTGAGTTGTAGACTGGTTGTCGCAATATGGGTTATTCTAGATTATTGTGCTATGGGCTATGTCGGAAAATGCCACCAGTTGCGTGGCGATGGTGCATCGGATTATGTTATAGCAGAGTGGTTGGTATTCGAAAGATCAGCGGATGGCTGGGAAGGATTGCTTTCTTTAATTGGGACTTTGTGACGGATGTCAGTATAGCGGTTTCTACCATTGATTCAGTTCCGGTATTAAGGGACTTTTTGCGGATGCGTTCCTTATAGCCAGGGATGTCGTCGGGCAAGATTGTGGATTTCGGTATGGATTTGGTGTCGGGGACCGTATCGTATGGCTCCGGCATGAGTTATAGTAGTGGAAGCCGTAGCTTCAGGCTTCTTGGTAATGAGTTTGTTGGTAAGCTGATTGGATACGTGTTCAGCTTGAGTTGGCTTGGTTGGCCCTGATATGTATTGTTGAGGGATAGGTTGAATCTATCATTATTGAGCTTGTTAGTAATATGGGGAGAACTAGAGTTGCTTTTCTTTGTTGTGGGGCGTTATGATTTTTGGACTGTGGGCACATATAGTGTGTTACTATTGAGATTCATTGTGTTTGAGTTTTGTTGCTTACAACGCTATAAGTAGATATCATTATGCACTCAGCATGCTTACAACCGATGCTCGGTATTTTGTTGTAATGAGCAAATTTGGTTTGACGTGCATCTCCTTATGTGAGATATATGCGTGGATCGGGTGGCACGCCGCCATGAGTATGTGTGGATCGGATGGCACGCCGACATGGGCATGTTATCTGGGTCGGGTTGCACGCCGCAACAGTGTGATGTTGAGAACAGTTTTCCATATGTTACTTGGTATGTCTTGCTTCCTGGTTTCCAAAGAAAGTCCGTATTGGGTGTTGCTCGGCGAATAGCACATAGGTTGTGTCCTTTCAGGATTGAATGGTGTATATTACTTACTTTACCGTGGGTGTGATGGACTGCTTGGTTTTGGACATCAATCTGTGTGTAGATGTCTATTTTGAGCATAGCGACTTGAGGTACTTCATGTGTAACAATGTTTGGATAAGATCGTGCATTGTAACAAGGCTACGTGGAGATTAAACCCTTTGGGGTAGGTTCAGGTATTCTATTTCTATGATGTGGGATGGGGTCCCAGCCTTGGGTTGCGATGGTACCGAGGAATTTGAGTTACAACTCTTTTGTTTGAGTCATTTGTCATGATTTGACTATGTTCAGACCGCCCATCATTGGTGCGTTGATTATGCAAGTTGTCGCTTAAGACTGTGATGAGTTGTCATATCACTCGAGTGGTGCGTTGAATTCGAGGTGATCATTGGAGTCATTAGTAAATGCGAACTGATGTGATTTCGGCCGGTTGGAGGATTTATATTGAGGTTTGGCTTGGAAATCTGCTGTGGTATTAGTCAAAAAGGAAGTGGTTACATGAGTGGTTGATTTGAGAAATGGTTACAGTTTGCTGTGTGTTTCATTGTCATTGATAGGATATGAAGTGTTGGAATGAGGCTTTATCTAATAAGAGGTTTCTATCAGTATATGGTTGTTGTGGACAGCTGCTGTGAATAGAAGTTATCATTGCAGGTGCTGGATTATGTGGTATATCATGTGATTTCATTTGAGGATGCAAGTATGGGTTATTATAGTTGGTTCGGGACTATTCAAAGTATAGGTGCGAGGTTTGATCGTGTTGATGGTTTTACAAGTGAAAAAGTAGTTCTGTGAATTATGGGCTAGACTGGATTGGGTAATTTCAGCCATGTTGTGTTGTCGGACCTATAAGGGATAGGGTGACGTGGGATCACCCTGGGTATATGCCTGGTAAGGTTGTTCAGTTCTTGGTTGGCTTCTAGGACGACTCTAGGCACGCTCGAGGACGAGCGTTTGTATAAGTTAGAGAGGATGTGACTCCCCAACCCGTCGTCTCATGTGTTTCCGTCCCGTTTTATCCGTTTTGCACTTCCTCATGTTTCAGTTATGTGTTTGGTGAATTTGAAGTGATTCAGATAGAGTTTGGTAAGAAACGAGACAATTAGTCTCTTTTAGGAAGAATTAGTTTGGAAAAGTCAATCGGATGTTGACTTGTGAGTTAGAGGGCTCAGAATTGAATTCTGATGATTCGGTTAGTTTCGAGGGATGATTTAAGGCTTAGGAGCGCAATCGGAAGTAATTTTGGAGGTCCGGTGAAGAAGAAAGCCAATTTTGGTGAAGCAAGTATTTTGGCGATTTCTGTTTGATAAGTGAAATTTTGATACAGGAGTCGGAATGGAATTCCGAGAGTTTCAGTAGCTTCGTTAGCTGATTTTGGACTTGTGGGAAAATTTTAAATTGACTCGGAAGGGTTCAGGTCGCGTTTTCTATTGAATGTGAGTTTTGAAAGTTTTAGTTTAACTTAAGCCTTGATTTGATGATATTTGATGATTTTGATGTTAATGATAGTATTTTTATGGTGTGAACAAGTTTGGATAATGTTTTAAGTCATATTGGTGCTTTTGGTTGAGGTCCCGGGGGCCTCGGGTGTGTTTCGGATGCCCAACGGGTCATTTTTGGAAGTTTTGAACTGCTGTTGCTGGTATCTGGTGTTGTCCTTCGCGTTCGCGAAGTAGAAATTGGCTTCTGAGACTTTTGGTCATCGCATTCGCGACAGTGCTTCGCGTTCACAAAGAAGGAATTGCCATCTGGGACTTTGTTCTTCGTGTTAGCGAAGAAGGAATTTTCTGTCGTGCAGGTCCTACTTCGGAAGCTCATATCTTTTTATCTACAAGGAATTTTGAGGTGATTCAAAAACGAAGGTTGTACCTCTTTGAATCTAGTTTCCAGTAACATATTATAATTGTCATTTGGAGTTGTGTGTAAATAGTTAAGACTATAAAAATAGAGGCTTTCCGAGCAGAGTTTGGAAAATGAATTTTTGGAACTTTGTTCTTCGCGAACGCGAGAGAAGGACCGCGAACGTGAAGAACAAATATCTGCGTAGCAGAATAAAGTCCAAACATCATCCCATTTGTAATTTTTGACGATTTGAAGCACGGATAAGGCAATTTTTCGGGAGATTTTTGGAGAGAACAACAGGGTAAGTACTCTTAACTGAATTTTGGTTGTATAACTCGAATCTATTGCAAGTTTTAGTGTTTAATTTGAGAATTTTTGTTGAAAAGGGTAGAAAACTCTTGGATAGAATCAAGGATTTGAGGGTCGAAATGATATGGGAATTTAATGATTTTTACATGGTAAGACTCGTGGCGAGATAAGGAAGCCGGCAATGTTAATTTCATAATTTTTCGAGACGTGGGCCTGGGGCTCGGGTTTCGCAAATTTCATGAATTTTGATATTTTTCGATTGTTTTCAATTGAGTAATGTCCCATTTGCTTATTGTAATGTATTCGCATTGGTTTTGGTTAGATTCGACGCGCGTAGAGGCCAATTTGAGGGGCAAAGGCATCGCAAATGAGGAATTCCACCAGTTCGAGGTGAGTAATACTTGTGAATGATATCCTGAGGGTTTGAAACCCCGGATTTTTGCACATAATAGTGATGTATTGTGATGACTTGCACGCCAGGTATCAGCGTGGGATAGAGCACCGTTGGGAATTGTGACGTGGTCCGTCCCGGTTGTTGATTTTACTGCGTGATTGACTGAAAATTACTTGATGCTATCATGATTTCGGTTGATTGCCATGTTGTGGCCTTCGTGCCGATTATTTGAATCCTTCAGCAATTTATATCACTGTTTTTGCATTACGTTACATATTATTTGATCTCAGTCGAAGGTTCTAAATACTGTTTTGCAAACTCAGCCATCTCTCTAAGATTTGAAAACTTTAATAATATTTTTCTAACGTTTTGAGCTGAGAACTGCTATTTTACTATTTCCCAAGGGGATTATGTGCATTGCTAGACTGAGATATGGATCTGGCTGCACGCCGCAGCAGTATATACGTATACATGCATGGATCGGACTGCACACCGCAGTAGTATATTATATGGATCGGACTGCATGCCACAGTAGTACATTAAATGGATCGGACTGCATGCCGCAGTGATATAATATGTGGATCAGACTGCACGCCGCAGTATTATAGCGCTTGGGCTGTAGGAGCCCCTCCGGAGTCTGTACACACCCCAGTCAGCGCAGGGTACCCAAATGGATTGGGCTGCGCACCGCAGCGGTCATGTGCATTGCATTGCATTCATGCATTCATTCCTGTTTGCACTACATGGCATGATTTTTTAGCACTCACATATCATTAGCATACATGCTATTACTTGCCTTGTTGACCAGATACCCTGGTGTTACATGTTAAGGAGTGCTGAGGCCGAGATGCTAATGTTGTACTTTATGAGTTGGGAGAGAGGCTGATGTTGTACTTTGTGAGTTGGGAGTGAGTCTGCAGGGCTAATACAGCACTGAGAGGTTGATACTGAGCCCGAGGGGCAGATTTGTGATTATTTCCTGCTTGTTGAAATTATTTTTCGCAATTCTTGAAAAGTTATATTTTCAAAAGAGATTTTTAACTGTGCTTGAGATTTTCTAAAGAATTTTCTCGGTGTTACGATTTTACTATCTTTCTTAAAAGGGTTGTACTATCTGTTATAGCATTTTGGAGTGCTCATACGTGTTTTCTTATCGCTCAGATATTATTCGCTCTTGTTACCACTTAGTTGGAAGTACTCACTTTACTCCCTGCATCTCACGTGTAGTTGCAGGTATTGCTCACCCAGTAGCAGGTTATTAGTGGACCGAAGGCCTTACTAAGGTAGTTGAGCAAGGTGACCGCCAGCATTCGCGGCACCGCACTTCATCTTTGATTTCAAGATTTTATTTTGTATATATATAATATTGGCCCTATAGTAGTGTTCCTACTTCTTAGATGCTCGTGACTTGTGACTCCCCGGTCGGGCAGAGTTGGGCTATAATGTGGATAATTAATGTTCTTAAGTTGCATTTTTCATCTATTTATGTTTAGTAAGTGTTAAAGAAATGAATTGGGTTAGTTGGCTGCCTTGTCTTCACGAGAGGCACCATCACGACCGGGTATGGAGATTGGGTCGTGACAAGTGGACAGGGAATAAATAACAAAATGCTGAAAGGAACTACACAGGCTGCAGGTCATCTCGAACAATGCAGCTCACCTAGTCCGAGAGTCGTCCATGCTACTACGCCAGTAGGCTTCTAGAGGTATATATACCTATGCAACAAAAATGCACAGAAGTGTAGTATGAGTACGTATCAACGTGTACTCAGTGAGTATCCCGCCTAATCCCGAAGGAGTAGAGACGAGATAGCCAACTCGGACACTCACTAGAGGTCAATAAGCAAAATTCTTTAAGTGTGAGGATAATCATGGATTTGTGTAGAAGTTCTGATTGTGAAGCCAGAACACAGGTAAACTCCTTCATCAATAAATCAAGGCTTCTAAAGTCTGTTCTTTATCGTCTTATCAGTTTATATCTAGCCATGTAGGGCCAATTCCACGTTTATAATTTTCAAGTAACAGATAAACATGCGCAAATCATGCCGAGGTCGACGGCCCGCTCCAACCGGAATATAAATTGTGCACTGCCGAGGGTCGAGCAACACGAACAATAGATGCAACTATTTTCACTGAGGCGTTCGGCCTGTTCCATAAATAAATACATATCCAGCTCGCGAATCATCCATGCGACACAGGAATACATAAAATACATGCTCAAGTAGGAAATCAAAAGCTTATCAGGGATAATCAACCAAATAGACAAATTTCTACGTTTAACATTTCAGGGAGAATTTAATATTAAATCTATTTTTTAAATTCCTTTAACAATTCAAGGTGATTTAAACAATTCAAATTATCTATGGGTTCACAGCAATCCAAGTATAACATGCTTTTGGGTACTAACTACCCGGACAATAGCATAATAGTAGCTACGCACGGACTCTCATCACCTCGTGCGTACGTAGCCCCCAAAATAGAAGCACATAATCAATTACTTCACCTATGTGGTAAATTCCCCCTCACAAGATTAGAAAGGAGACTCACCTCGCTCCGAAGATTGAAAACCGGCATTCTACATTCCTCCAAAGACTTGCACCAACGTACAATGCTCCAAAAATAGCCAATGACGATACAAATCCATTAATATATGCTCAATTATTCATTAGAATCTAATTTATAGAAATTTCCAACTCCGACTGAAAGGTTGATGAAATTGCCCTTGGGCCCATATTCCCGAAATCCGAAATTTATCGAAGATAAAGGTTACCCATGACCTTAGGAACTCAAATATAAAATTTTCTCTTAATTCCATACTCAAAATCGTGATCAAAATCTAAGATTAAAATTTCCTAGGTTTTCAACCAAAACCTTTATATTTACCCTAATTTCCATGTTTAAATCATGTATAATTGATATATTCAACTCAAGGTGGTGGGGATAGCTTACCTAAACATAGATGACGAAAATCCCCTCCTTGAAGCTCCCAAAAATCGCCCCAAGCCATAAGAAGTATGATAGAAATGGCCAATCCCTGACTTTAAAATCATATTCTGCCTCCAGGGTTATCCAAAATCCGAACCGAGCAAACGCCCAAGTCCGAAATCATCATACGCACCTGCTGGAACCTTGTGATCCCAATTCCGAGGTCGTTTACTTAAAAATCCAAACCTAGTTCATTATTTCAACTTTAAGCATCTCAAAAGAGAATTTTCATTTAAATTAAACTCAGATCTTCCTGAATTTGAATTCCGACAATGCGAACAAGTCATTATACCTGAAATAAAGCTTCTCATGGCGTCAAATGGCTGAAGGACGTGCTAGAGCTCAAAACGACCGGTCGGGTCATTACAATATTAATGTAGCTATACATAATGTGCTTCAACGTAATTAACTAGCGTTGATATGTACTTATTATCCATATTAAACATAATTTAATTGATAACTATATCCCGAAATAGAACGATCATTGTCAATTGATTAGTGGAATCTATATATACTTGTTATATAGGTATATACGTTCAATGTAACAATATATAAAGCGCAACAATATAATTAACTAGCTTCGATATCCACTTATTATCCATATTTCATAATTTAGTTGATAATTATATCCCGAAATAGAACGATCATTGTCTATACACTAGTGGAACCTATATATACTTTTTATGTATTTGTATACGTTCAATGCAACTATATATAAAGTGCTTCAATGTAATAAACTAGCATTATCTACTTATTATCCATATTTCATAATTTAATTGACAACTATATCCCGAAATAAAACGATCGTCGTCAATTGATTAGTGGAACCTATATATACTTGTTATATATGTATATATTCAGTTTAACTATATATAAAACTCTTCAACATAATTAACTAGCGTCGATATCTACTTATTATCCATATTTCATAATTTAATTGATAACTATATCCAAAATAGAAGAATCATTGTCAATTGACTAATGGAACCTGTATATACTTGATATATATGTGTATACGTTAAATGTAACTATATATAAAGCGCTTCAACGTAATTAACTAGCGTCGATATCTACTTATCATCCATATTTCATAATTTATTTGATAACTATATCTCGAAATAGAACGACCGTTGTCAATTGACCAGTGGAACCTATATATACTTGTTATATATGTTTATACGTTTATAAGTTCAATGTAACTATATATAAAGCGCTTCAACATAATTAACTAGCGTTGATATCCACTTATTTTTCATATTTCATAATTTAATTGATCATTATATCTGAAATAAAATGATCATTGTCCATTGACTAGTGGAACCTATATATACATGTTATATATGTATATACATTCAATGTAACTATATATAAAGTGCTTCAACATAATTAACTAGCGTCGATATCTACTTATTATCCATATTTCATAATTTTAATGATAACTATATGTAACGACCCGACCCGTGCTCTCCGGTATCTCCGGCCCGTTTTCCCCGTTTTACACATCTATATGTTTCATTATATGTGTTTTGTGAATTTGAAGTAATTCGGATAGAGTTTTGTTGGAAATGAGACAATTAGTCTCCTTAAGAGAAGGTTAGTTTGGAAAAGTCAACCGGATGTTGACCTCTAAGTTAGAGGGCTCGGAAAGAATTTCTGATGATTTGAATAGTTTTGGGTGATGATTTTTGACATAGGAGTGCGATCGGAATCAAATTTGGAGGCCCGGTGTAGAATTAGGCTTGAATTGGCGAAGTTTGAATTTTGGTGAATTCCGGTTGATAGGTGATATTTTGATCCGAGGGTCGGAATGGAATTCCGAGAGTTGCAGTAGCTTCGTTAGGTGATTTTGGATATGTCTGCAAATTTTCAGGTCATTCGGACATCGTTTGGTTGGGTTTTTGATCAAAAGCGCGTTTCGGAAGTTCTTGGAAAAACTCAGGCTTCGATTTGATGAAATACGATGGTTTTGGTGTTAGTTGAGGTGTTTTGATAATTGGAGTAAGTTTGAATAACGTTATAGGATGTATTAGTATTTTTGGTTGAGGTCCCGGGGGCCTCGGGGTGATTTCGGATGGCTAACGGGAATTTTTGATTTGATAAATGCAGCAGAATAATTGCAGAGAACTTTTGTTCTATGCGATCGCAGAGGGTTTCATGCGACCGCATAGAAGGAATCATGGAGGCTGTTTGGTTGTGCTATGCGATCGCATAGGGAGTGTTGCGATCGCATAGAGTAATTTTAGACCCTGGAAATTTTTTCTATGTGATCGCATAGGGTTAAATTTGGAGCCGGAATTTTTTTTCGATGCAATCATAGAGAATTAGCTACCGTACCCAGAATTTTGTTCTATGCGATCGCAATGCTCTAATGCGATCGCATAGTGTTAGCTACAGTACCCAGGATTTTAGTTCTATGCAATCCCATAGAGTTAGCTACAGTGCCCGAGAATTTTGTTCTATGCGGTCGTGGGAGCTCTAATGCGATCGCATAGTGTTAGCTACAGTACCCGGACAGAATGTTAAAAACATTTTATCCGCGAACCCAACCCATTCTTCCACCATTTTTGGTCATTCATGAGAGCTTTTGGACGGGAATTGAAGGGGTTTTGACGGGAAGTGGTTGGAGGTAAGTTTTATGAGTTAAATACATGATTTTATTGAAGAATCATCCTTGAAATTCATGAAAACATAGAAAAATTTTAAGAAATTAGGGCTTGAAGTAAAAATTCTAAATTTGGAATTTGAAGGGCCATTTGTGGTCCAACTTGGGTGTTCTTGGTATGTACGGGCTCGTGCCAAGATGAGGATTCAGGAAATGTGAATTTCAAAATTTTTGAAGATGTGGGCCCGGGGCTCGGGTTTGCCAATTTCGTGTTTTTTGAGTATTTTCCGAGTTCTTTCGATTGGGTTATGTCCCATTTGCATATTGTAATGTATTCGCTCTGGTTTTGGCTAGTTTCGACGAGCGTGGAGGCCGATTGGAGGGGCAAAGGCATCGCGGGCTTGAGATTTCGCCGGTTCGAGGTGAGTAATACTTGGGTATGATATCCTGAGGATTTGACACCCCGGATTTGCACATCATAGTGCTATGTTGTGGTGACTTGCATGCTAGGTATGAGCGTGGGGTAGAGCACCGTTGGGGATTGTGACTTGGTCCGTCCCGGTTGTTGATTTTACTACGTAATTGACTGAAAAACCACTTGATGCTATCATGATTTGGGCTGATTGCCATGTTTTGGGCTTCGTGCCGAATATTTGAATCCTTCAGTGATTGGCATCACTGTTTTTGCATTGCGTTGCATATTATTTGATCTCAGTCCAAGGTTCTAAATACTGTATTGCAAACTCAGCCATGTTTCAAAATATTGAAAACTTAAATGACATTTTAAATGTATTTCGGGCTGGAAACTTCTATTTTGTAAATGCCCAAGGGGCTTACTATATTATTTTCTGGACAGATTATAAAGTGACTTGAAATAGTGGTAACAATGACACTGTATGTTATATTTGAAACAGTAGTAACAATGACACTGTATGTTATAATGGAAACAGTGGTAACAATGACACTGTATGTAATACTTGAAACAGTGGTAACAATGACACTGTAATATATACTTGGAACAGTGGTTACAATGGCACTGGGTGATATAAACTGGTCAGGTAACAATGGCTGACCGGTCAGGTAATAATGACTGACCAAGATATTGCGCTTGGGCTGTAGGAGCCCCTCCGGAGTTTGTAGATACCCCCAGTGAGCGTAGGGTACCCATGGATCGGGCTACGCGCCGTAGCGGTCATGTGCATTGCATTGCATTCATTCCTGTTTGTACTACGTGGCATGATCTTTAGCACTCACATATCATTGGATTGCATACTATTACTTGCCTCGTTGACCAGATACCCTGGTGTTACATGTTAGGAGTGCTGAGCCCGAGAGGCTGATGTTGTACTTGGTACTGATTTGAGTTAAGCCCGAGGGGCTGATACTGTTATGAGATGTTGATACTGAGCCCGAGGGGCAGATTTCTGATTATTTCCTGCTTGTTGAAATTATTTTTCGCAGCTGTTGAAAAGGCATATTTTCAAAAGAGATTTTAACTGAGCTTGATATTTTCTGAAGGATTTTCTCGGTGTTACAGTTTTTACTATTTTTCCAAAAGGGTTGTACTGTTTGTTATAGCATTTTGGAGTGCTTATACGTGTTTTCTTATCGCTCAGATATTATTCGCTCTTATTACCACTGAGTTGGAAGTACTCACTTTACTCCCTGCACCTTGCGTGCAGTTGCAGGTACTGTTCACCCGGTAGCGGGTTAGTAAGCGAATTTGAAGGTTTTGTTATTGTAGCTAAGCAAGGTGACCGCCGGCGTTCGCAGCACCGAGTTTCTTCTCCCTTTTTATTTCCAGATTTTACTCTATGTATTATAGATTTTGAAATTTGTAATAAAGATCTTTCTTAGATGCTCGTGACTTGTGACACCCCGGTCGGGTTGTGTGGGGTCATAGTCCTGATTATTATTGCTGTTAAGCTGTATCACTTTACATATTTATGTTTAAATAATCTTAAAAGGAAGTGAATTGTGTTAGTTGGCTGGCCTTGTCTTCACGAGAGGCGCCATCACAACCTGTGTGGTTTTGGGTCGTGACAAGTTGATATCAGAGCTTAGGTTACTAGGTCTCACGAGTCATGAGCAGGGTTAGTAGTGTCTCGCGGATCGGTACGAAGACGTCTCTATTTATCCTCGAGAGGCTGCAGAACTTTTAGGAAAACTTCTCATTCTTTGAATTCTTATCGTGCGTACTTGATTCAGCTTGAAATGTAACTTTTGAAATTCCTTCCACATGTCGGTATGCGCACATGAGCGCTCAGTATTATAAGTGCCCTGATGGCTTGTGATTCCTTGGTCGATGGGCGAGAGGTAATCTCTGTGAGTTCATGTTGGGCCAGTTTGGAGGACTTGAGGCCGGATCTTTGCCTATGGCTTGAGCATCGAGGTGCTGATTGTGTGAGCGAGTGTTTTGAACTTATATGTTTAGTGTTGTTCTTATCAGCCAGAATGGCGTCTGGATATCCGTGTGAAGATTGTGTTAGTACCGTGGGGTTTATCTATGTGATCTTGGTAGTGACGAAAGAGTCTGCTGAATAATAGATGAGCTGTCGAGTGTTCGATTCCTATTGTTCTTTAATGTGTAGTCCGAGTTATGGGCGCGTGAAGAATATTATCATGTCTCTTAGTTGGAAAGTAAAGTACATTTCATGTGGCGGTATGAGTTCGGACTCAGAAAGATTAAATGGCTGTGTATTACGTATATGATGGTGGAAGGCATGTTGAAATTTGAGAAATTGGGACGCTTAAGAAAGTGGACTCAGCTGCTGTGGAAGTGAATGCGAGGTTTGCAGAGAATGTCAGTGCTAGATGATCTGCGTACTCACAAAACTTGTAAATAATTTGAGTTTGATCTCATTGTGGCATCATTAGAGTAAAAATGCTATGAGTTGTTAAGAGTGCCTTGATATATGGCTTCGAGCCATGTTGGGGAGGTTGCTGTTGGTCAGATGATTGCACGGTTATATGCTATATTGGTTCCATTTCGCGGGATGATGGCGGATCAGGTCTGGTTGCAGAAATTGAGCCGAGGATGGCGCGTGTGAAGGAAATTTTTTACAAAGGTTATATGGTGCTTTCGTAAATGTGAGGAAATACTAGGATGTTTTGAGCTGCTGTTGATAAAGAATGCTCAGTGTATAGAGGAGAAAGATGGTTGTTTGTATCTGTATGAAATCATGTTCTGCAGCGTCAGGGTACTAATAAGGCACGAGTGGTTCTGTTCATTTAGGGCAGGTGAATTACAGCTGAATAAGAGTGAATGACTCTCGATAATGGTCTTACTATGTTCAAGATTTTACATGTAACAATCAGGTGTCTTAAGTTTGTGTATGTGGCTAGAGACTGTGTTTTCATTAGAAAAGATCAAGACTTGTGGTACTTTGTGTTAATCGTGGGATTTTACGTATCCGCATTTGGAAGGTAATGTTAAACAAATTCAGAATCATAGGAAGTTCTTCAAAGTAAAGCATTCTGGAATGTGTCTATAGCTGATGCTGGTGTAGGCCAGTTCTTGACTGCCTCGATCTTCTTTGGGTCCACCTGAATACCCCCTACTGATTTTGATCGAAAACCCAACCAAACAACGTCCGAATGACCTGAAAATTTGCAGACATATCAAAAATCACCTAACAAAACTACTGCAACTCTCGTAATTCCATTCCGACTCTCGAATGAAAATCTCACCTATCAACCGGAATTCGCCAAAGTTCAAACTTCGCCAATTCAAGCATAATTCTACACCGGGCCTCCAAATTCGATTCCGATTGCACTCCTAAGTCATAAATCATCACCCGAAACTAGTCGAATCATCGGAAATTCATTCCGAGCCCTCTAACTCATAAGTCAACATCCGGTTGACTTTTCCAAACTAACCTTCTCTTAAGGAGACTAATTGTCTCATTTCCAACCAAACTCTATCCGAATTACTTCAAATTCACCAAACACATATAACAAAACATATATAAGCGTACAACGGGGAAAACGGAGCGGAGATACCTGAGAGGACGGGTCGGGGTCGTTACATCCTCTCCAACTTAAACAAACGCTCGTCCTCGAGCGTACCCAGAGGTGTACTAGAAGCCAACCAAAATCTGATTGACCTTACCAAACATATACCCGGGGTGATCCCACGTCACCCTATCTTACACAGATCTGATAATACAACACAACTAAAATTTCACAGTTCATTTAGACCAAAGACCGTAGAACCACATTGCACTTTCCGAATTCATGCTCAAAATCAGAACCTCTTATTAGCTAAAGTCTTGTTCTATCACCTTCATATACTGCCAACGATAACTAAAACATGCAATAAACCGTAACCACCTCAAGTCAACCCTTCATGAAACCACTCCCTTATTGACTAATAGCACAATAGATTTCCGAGCCAAACCTAGATATAAATCCTCTAACCATCTAAAATCACATCTGTTTGCATTTATTAATGACTCCAATGATCACCTCAAATTCAACACACCACTCTGGTGATATGACATCTCATCACAGGCCTAAGCCCCAAATTTTATAATCCGCGCACCAATGATGGGCGGTCTGAACATACTCAAATCATGACAAACGACTCAAACAAAAGAGCTGTAGCTCAAACTCCTCGGGACCATCACAACACAAGGCCAGGAGCCCGTCCCACATCATAGAAATAGAGTGCCTGAATTCACCTCAAAGGGTCATAACTTCACGTGGCCTTGCCACAACGCGCGATCCTATCCCAACACTATCACCCATGAAACACCTCAAGTCACCATGCTCCGAACGGACAGCCACGCACAGATTGAGGTCTGAAACCAAGCAATCCATCACACCCACGGTGAAGCAAGTAATATACACTATTCAATCCTGAAAGGACACAACCAATGCACTACTCGTCGAGCAACACCCAATACGGACTTTCCTCTGAAACCAAGAAGAAAGGCATACATAGTAACATATAGAAAACTATTCTCAACATCACACTAGTGCGGCGTGCAACCCGATCCAAATCCAAATAACATACCCGTGGCGGCGTGCCACCTGATCCACACATATATTTCACAAAAGGAGATACACATCGAGCCAAATTTGCTCATTACAATAAACACATATAGTCTCATGCCCGGCCATAAGAAACGCATCCGAACAAGTCCCTCAATACCAGAACTGAATCAATGGTAGAAACCTCTGCACTGACATCCGTCATGAATGCCCAATTAGTAAAGCAATGCTTGCCAGCCGTCCGCTGGTCTCTGAAATACAAGCTACCCAGCTAGAACATAATCCGATACACCTTGCCACGCAGCCTGTGGAATTTTCCAATATAGCCCATAACACATTAGTCTAGACAACCTGACATTGGGATAACCAGTCTGCCATCTAATATCATGACCCAATTTAACATACCAAGCAGAGAAAGATCCACTCGGACCTCAAATTTCCAATAACCGCTAGACAATGTCGATACACATGATCTACAACCATCGCATAGTCGGATCACGAAAACCTCTAGTCTCCAACACATATAACACATGAATCACTATGCCTGGTCCCACACTCCGCCGTACGAATTCATAACACACATCAAGAATCCATTCATACCAAGCTATGACAACATGAGGACATCTGTCTCCCTCCCGCACCGCAGACTTCGATGCACTCAACTAGTCAAGAACTTTCATGATCCCATATAGGAGAAAATTATTACATACTCCATCTTTCTCATACCCATAGGAAATATACTCATTTTTCAAACCACGGTAAAACACATCAAGAACTCTTTCTCCCAATTATATTGCATAAGCTAAACTGCCAGGACTGAATCCTTCTACCCAAACCAAGTTAAGCAAACTGCCAACACTTAAAAGCTTTGCTACGCAATACCTGTAAGGCTTATTACTTTGTTCTATTCAATCACAGAGGATTAGCTACAGTACCCAGAATTTTGTTCTATGTGATCGCAATGATCTAATGCGATCGCATAGTGTTAGCTATAGTACCAAGGATTTTTGTTATATGCAATCGGATAGAGTTAGCTACAGTGCCCGGGAATTTTGTTCTATGCGATCGCAGGAGCTCTAATGCGATCACATGGTGTTACCTACAATACCCGGACAGAATGTTAAAAATATTTCATCCGCGAACCCAACCCATTCTTCTACCATTTTTGGTCTTTCTTGAGAGCTTTTGGACGGGAATTGAAGGGGTTTTGACGGAAAGTGGTTGGAGGTAAGTTTTATGAGTTAAATACATGATTATTTTGAAGAATCATCCTTGAAGTTCATGAAAATATATCCAAATTGTAAGAAATTAGGGCTTGAAGTAAAAATTCTAAATTTGGAATTTGAAGGGTCATTTTTGGTCCGATTTGGGTGTTCTTGGTATGTACGGACTCGTGGTGAGACGAGGATTCCGGAAATTTGAATTTCAAAATTTTTCGTTCGGGTTTTGCCAATTTCGTGTTTTTGAGTATTTTCTGAGTTCTTTCGATTGGGTTATGTCCCATTTGCGTAGTATAATGTATTCGCTCTAGTTTTGGCTAGTTTAAACGAGCGTGGATGCCGATTTGAGGGGCGAGGGCGTCGCGGGCTTGAGATTTTGCCGGTTCGAGGTGAGTAATAATTGGGAATGATATCCTGAGGGTTTAAAACCCTGGATTTGCACATCATAGTGCTATGTTGTGGTGACTTGCACGCTAGGTATGAGCGTGGGGTGGAGCACCGTTGGAGATTGTGACTTGGTCCGTCCCGGTTGTTGATTTTACTACGTAATTGACTGAAAAACTACTTGATGCTATCATGATTTGGGATGATTGCCATGTTTTGGGCTTCGTGCCGAATATTTGAATCCTTCAGTGATTGACATCACTTTTTTTGCATTGCGTTACATATTATTTAATCTCAGTCCAAGGTTCTAAATACTGTTTTGTAAACTCAGCCATGCTTCTAAGTTCTGAAAACTTAAATGACATTTTAAATGTATTTCGGGCTGAAAACTTCTATTTTGTAAATGACCAAGGGGCTTACTATATTATTTTCTGGACTGATTATAAAGTGACTTGAAACAGTGGTAACAATGACACTGTATGTTATACTTGAAACAGTGGTAACAATGACACTGTATGTTATACTTGAAACAGTGGTAACAATGACACTGTATGTTATACTTGAAATAGTGGTAACAATGACACTGTATGTTATACTTGAAATAGTGGTAACACTGACACTGCAATATATACTTGGAACAGTGGTAACAATGACACTGTGTGATATAAAATGGCTAGGTAACAATGGCTGACCGGTCCGGTAACAATGAGTGACCAAGATATTGTGCTTGGGCTGTAGGAGCCCCTCCGGAGTCTGTACACACCCCTAGTGAGCGCAGGGTACCCATGGATCGGGCTACGCGTCGTAGCGGTCATGTGCATTGCATTGCATTCATGCATTCATTCCTGTTTGTACTGCGTGGCATGATTTTTAGCACTCACATATCATTGGCATGCATGCTATTACTTGCCTTGTTGACCACATACCCTGGTGTTACATGTTAAGGAGTGCTGAGCCCAAGAGGCTGATGTTGTACTTGGTACTGATTTGAGTTGATCCCGTGGGGCGGATAATGTTCTGAGCGGTTGATACTGAGCCCGATGGGCAGATTTCTAATTATTTCCTGCTTGTTGAAATTATTTTTTTCGCAACTTTTGAAAAGGCATATTTTCAAAAGAGATTTTAACTGAGCTTGAGATTTTCTGAAGGATTTTCTCGGTGTTACGGTTTTTACTATTTTTCTAAAAGGGTTGTACTGTCTGTTATAGCATTTTGGAGTGCTCAGATATTATCGCTTAGATATTATTCGCTCAGATATTATCGCTCAGATATTATTCGCTCTTATTACCACTGAGTTGGAAGTACTCACTTTACTCCCTGCACCTTGCGTGCAGTTGCAGGTACTGTTCACCCGATAGCGGGTTAGTAGCGGATTTGAAAGTATTGTTATTGTTGCAAAGCAAGGTGACCACCGGCGTTTGCGGCACCGAGTTTCTTCTCCATTTTTATTTCCAGATTTTACTCTATGTATTATAGATTTTGAAATTTGTAATAAAGATCTTTCTTAGATGCTCGTGACTTATGACACGCCTGTCGGGTTGTGTGGGGTCATAGTCCTGATTATTATTGCTGTTAAGCTGTATCAGTTTTCTCATTCATGTTTAAATAATCTTAAAAGGATGGGTTAGTTGGCTGGCCTTGTCTTCACGAGAGGCGCCATCACGACTAGTGTGGTTTTGGGTTGTGACACTATATCCGAAATAGAACGATCATTGTCAATTGACCAGCGGAACCTATATATAATTGTTATATATGTATATACGTTCAATGTAACTATATATAAAGCGCTTCAACGTAATTAACTAGCATCGATATCTACTTATTATCCATATTTCATAATTTAATTAAAAACTATATCCCGAAATAGAACGATCGTTGTCAATTGACTTGTGGAGCCTATATATACTTGTTATATATGTATATACATTCAATGTGACTATATATAAAGTTCAACAACATAATTAACTATCGTCGATATCTACTTATTATCCATATTTCATAATTTAACTGATAACTATATACTAAAATAGAACGATCGTTGTCAATTCACTAGTGGAACCTATATATAATTGCTATATATGTATATACGTTCAATCTAACTATATGTAAATCGCTTCAACGTATTTAACCAGCGTCGATATTTACTTTTTATCTATATTTCATAATTTAATTGATAACTATATCCCGAAATATAACGACCGTTGTCAATTGACTAGTGGAACCTATATATAGTTGTTATATATGTATAGAAGTTCAATGTAACTATATATAAAACACAACAACGTAATTGACTAGCGTCGATATCTACTTATTATCCATATTTCATTATTTAATTGATAACTATATCCCGAAATAGAACGATCGTTGTCAATTGACTAGTGCAACCTATATATTCTTGTGTCACGATCCAATTTTCATACCCGGTCGTGATGGCGCGTCTCGCGAAGACAAGGCCAGCCAACTAACCCAAATCCTCTCTTTAACCATTATTAAACATAAATTAATAGAAAGTACAACTTAATGGCATTACCAACTATTAATTACAACCCAACACAACTCGACCGGGGTGTCACAAGTCACGAGAATCTAAAGAAGACTGAACACCACTACAGGGCCAATAATATATACAAAATAAAAGCTGGAGTTTCAAAGATGAAGACCGGTGCCGCGAACGCTGGCGGTCACCTTGCTCAGCTACAATAGTAATACCTTCAATCCGCTATTAACTCGCTACCGGGTGAACAATACCTGCAACTGCACACGAGGTGCAGGGAGTAAAGTGAGTACTCCAACTCAGTGAGTAATAAGAGTAAATAATAACTGAGCAGCTATAAAGAACAGTGCAATCCTTTGAGAAATTAGTAAAACGTGAAATCCTTTAGAAAATATCTGGGCTCAGTTAAAATCTCTTTTGAAAATATCTTTTTCAACAGTGAAGAAAATGAATGCATAATCAGATAGTGCCAGTCCGCACGCAAGTCAGCCCCTCGGGCACAACATTCCATTAACAAATAACATTGGGGTATCTGGTAAACAGCGCAAGAAGTTGCATGGATGCTAATGATTTGAGAGTGCTGAATGTCATGACAAGCATTACAAAATAAGAATAAATGCATGAGTGCAATGCAATGCATAAGATGGTACACTCTGGTACCCTCTGCACGTGCAGCCTGATCCATTTAACATCGACGGCGCTCACTGGGGATGTGTACAGACTTCGGAGGGGCTCCTACAGCCCAAGCTCAATATCAAGCCATCTCGTGGCATCAATTAATTCCTTGTCAGTCATTGTTACCGGAACGGTCAGTCATTGTTACCTGACCAATTTACAACATACAGTGTCATTGTTACCACTCTTTCAAGTTACATCATACAGTGTCATTGTTACCACTGTTTCAAGTCACATCATACAGTGTCATTGTTACCACTGTTTCAAGTCACATCATACAGTGTCATTGTTACCACTGTTCCAAGTCACATCATACAACGTCATTGTTACCATTCTTTCAAAATCACTGCTGCGGCATGCAACCCGATCCATGCTCAGTCCAAAAATCAACATAAGCCCCTTGGGCATTTGTAAAACAGTAGTTCTCAGCCCGAAATATCATTTGAGTTTTCAAAACATAGAAGTATGACTGAGTTGCAAAACAGTATTCAAAACCTTTGATTGAAACCAAATGATATGCAAGATATGCTAAAACAGTAATATCAATCCCCGAAGGATTCACATAGTTGGCACGAAGCCCAAACATGGCAGTCAGCCCATAGTATGATGATACAAGTAGTTTCAGTCAAATACACGGTAAAATCAACAACCGGGACGGACCAAGTAACAATCCCAAACGGTGCTCTACCCCACACTCATATCCGACATGCAACTCACCTCAACACAACACTATGATTTGCAAATCTGTGGTTTCAAACCCTAAGAATATCATTTACAAGTATTACTCACCTCAAACCGGTGAAATTTCTAGATCGCAATGCCTTTGCCCCTCAAATCAACCTCCATGCACATCGAATCTAACCAAAATCAGAGTGAATGCATCACAATATGACAATGGAACAATACCCAATCGAAAATAGCAAAAATCTCGAATCTAACAAAACCTGAGCCCTGGGCCCACTTCTCAAAAAATTACAAAACTCACATTATAGGATTACTCGCCTTGCCACGAGTCCGTACATATCAAATTCACAAGAATCGTAGTCCATTTGACCCCTCAAATCACAAATTCTCATTCAAAAGCCCAAGCCCTAGTTCTTCACTTTTTAACCAAATTTCCATGAATTTAAATGTTGAAATCATAATTTGATGATGTTTCTAGGCCATGGGACTTACCTTCAATTGATTCCCAGTCAAAACCCTCTTCAATGGCTCCCAAAAAGCTCCCAACATGCTTAACAATGGAGGAAAATAACCCCCAAGTCGTGGATGAAGTGTCATTTAAAAACCCTGCTGTGAACAGTTATTTTCGCATCTGCGTTATCCAACCCGCTTCTGCGACTACCGCTTCTGCGATTTTCACTAACTCGCCCAGGACCGCTTCTGCGGTCCAATTCTGCTTCTGCGGTGACCGCATTTGCGGACGAACATCCACTTCTGCGGAAACTGCCTCGAGGCCTCAAACCGCACCAGCGACCTCGCTACCGCATCTGCGGTCCCTTTTCCGCAGATGCGGAAATACCAAATATCAGAACCATCAGCAATCACACAAGTCCAAAATTCACCCCGTTGGCCATCTAAAACCACCCCGAGGCCCCTGGGACCGCAACCAAAAACACAGATATATCTTAATACATTATCCAAACTTGTTCCAATCATCAAAACACATCAAACAACACCAAAATCATCAATTCACCACGTCCTAATGACTTGATCAAAAACACATATATACTTGTTATATATGTATATACGTTCAATGTAACTATATATAAAGCCGCAACAACGTAATTAACTAGCGTCGATATCTACTTATTATCCATATTTCATAATTTAATTGAAAACTATATCCCGAAATAGAACGGTCATTGCCAACTGACTAGTGGGACCTATAGATACTATTTATATATGTATATACATTCAATGTAACTATATATAAAGCGCAACAACGTAATTAACTAGCGTCGATATCTACTTATTATCCATATTTCATAATTTAATTGATAACTATATCTCGAACGACCGTTGTCAATTCACTGGTGGAACCTATATATACTTGATATATTTTTCTACGCTCAATGTAACTATATATAAAGCACTTCAACATAATTAACTAGTGTCGATATCTACTTATTATCCATATTTCATATTTTAATTGATCACTATATCCGAAATAGAACGATCATTGTCCATTGACTAGTGGAACCTATATATACTTTTTACATATGTCTATACGTTCAATGTAAATATATATAAAGCACAACAACGTAATTAACTTGCGTCCATATCTACTTATAATCCATATTTTATAATTTAATTGATAACTATATCCGGAATAGAACGATCATTGTCAATTGACTAGTGGAACCTATATATACTTGTTGTATATATGTTCAATGAAACAATATATAAAGCACTTCAACGTAATTAATTAGCGTTGATATCTACTTATTATCCATATTTCATAATTTAATTGATAACTATGTACCGAAATAGAAAGATCGTTGTCAATTGACTAGTGGAACCTATATATAATTGTTGTATATGTATGTACGTTCAATCTAACTATATGTAAATCGCTTCAATATAATTAACTAGCATCGATATCTACTTATTATCCATATTTCATAATTTAATTGATAACAATATCCCGAAATATGACGGTCGTTGTCAATTGACTAGTGGAACCTATATATACTTGTTATATATGTATATACGTTCAATGTAAGTATATATAAAGCACAACAACATAATTAACTAGCGTCGATATCTACTTATTATCCATATTTCAAAATTTAATTGATAACTATATTCCGAAATAGAACGACCGTTGTCAATTGACTAGTCGAACCTATATATACTTGATATGTGTATCTACGCTCGATGTAACTATATATAAATAACTTAAACATAATTAACTAGTGTCGATATCTACTTATTATCCATATTTCATATTTTAGTTGATCACTATATCCGAAATAGAACGATCATTGTCCATTGACTAGTGGAACTTATATATACTTTTATATATGTATATATGTTCAATGTAACTATATATAAAGCACAACAACGTATTTAACTAGCGTCGATATCTACTTATAATCCATATTTTATAATTTAATTGATAACTATATCCGGAATATAACGATCATTGTCAATTGACTAGTGGAACCTATATATACTTGTTATATATGTATATACGTTCAATGTAACTATATATAAAGCACTTCAACTTAATTAACCAGCATCGATATCTACTTATTATCCATATTTAATAATTTAATTGATAACTATATCCCGAAATAGAACTACCGTTGCCAATTGACTAGTGGAATGTAACGACTCGGCCGGTCGTTTTTGGAATTTACGCCTCGAACCCCCATTAACTGCTTTTCCTAAGTTCATTTCTGCTATTTTGGTTTGCCGGGACGTTCGGTTCTGGAATTCGGAGTGTTTTAGGACACTTAGTCCCTAAATGAGAGCTTAAGAGTTGAAAAATGGTCTGTATTCGGAACAGTGTGAAGACGACATCGGAATGGAAATCCGATGGTTCTGTTAGCTCCGTTAGGTTATTTCGGGGTTAAGAGCGTGTTCGGAATGTTATTTGGAGGTCCGTAGCTCTTTTAGGCTTAAAATGCCGAAGTTTGAATTTTTGAACTTTCCGGTCCGATAGTGAGTTTTTGATCCGAGGGTCGGATTTGATTTCCGGAAGTTTCTGTAGCTCCGTCATGTCATTTGGGAGATGTGTGCAAAATTTCAGATCATTCGGACAAGGTTTGGATAGGTTTTTGATCGAAAGTGTGTTTGGTTAGATTTTGAAGTTCATAGGCTTGAATCTTTGATTAATTCATGTTTTTGGTGTTGTTTTAGGTGGTTTAAGGATTTGAGCAAGTTTGAATGATGTTATGGGATATGCCTGAAGGATTGGTTGAGGTCCCGGGGGCCTCGGGTGTGTTTCGGATGCTCAACGGAGCAATTTGAGGCTTGGAAGTGTTGCAGAAATTGCAGGTCTGAGATCCTTCTTCGCGAGGGGTCGCGTTCGCGTAAGTCCCTTTCTCTCTTTAACGCGTTCGCGGCTAAGCCACCGCGTTCCCGTAGTATAATCTGGAGGGTGCCCATCTTTCCTCATACGCGGTCGCGTTTAGGGCCACGCGTTCGCGAAGAAATGTTTTCCCCACCCTTCGCGTTCGCGAACTGCTTCACGCGTTCGCGAAGAGTAAATAAAACCCCCCTCCATTTTCTTCTCCGCGAATGCGATAGCAGCTATGCGTTCGCGATGGCCAAATACCTGGGCAGACATATTAAATTAGCCATTTTGAGGGTTCACCATTTTTACAACATTTTAACTTCTAGAGCTCGGTTTTTGGCGATTTTTGAAGGGATTTTCATCAAGGCAACTTGGGTAAGTAATTCGAACTCGGTTTAGATCATATTCAATGAATCTCCTCTTAATTTCACCCTTTAATTTCGTGTTTTTGAATGAGAAGTGGGTAAAACTTCTTAGACCTAATTGTGTGGATTTGAGGGGGCATTTGACCTTCGATTTGGGAGATTTTTATATGGTTAGACTCGTGAGAGTACGAGGGTTCTGAAAATGTAAAACATTATTCGATTCCGAGACATTGGCTGGAGGGGCATTTTGGTTATTTTACCTATTTTTGCGCCCTAGTTTTGATTTTATTAGTGGAATCAGTTAATTGCAATGTTATTTACAATATGAAATTGAATTGAATAGATTTGGGCCATCTGGAGTCGGATACTCGTGGCAAGGGCATCTTTCCTTAGTTGATTTTGTACCGGTTCGAGGTAAGTGGCTTGCCTAACCTTGTGTGGGGGACTTCGTCCCTTAGGATGTGATAATTGGTAAATTGAATGCCTTGTACGTGAGGTGACGAGCGCGTACTTGAGAAAATTGTTTAAACCCGGATTTTTCTTTTACTTAATTACTTGATTTGGATTCTCTTTCATATTTGCCTTACTTTACTTGCTTTTATAGACTGTGCTAGCGTAGAAAAGCATGTTTAATGTATCCAAGCTGCCTATTTGTTTAGATTGTCTTAATTGTGATTACGTGGAGCATGTTAGGCCAGTATTCCTTGAAGCCTTGTATTGTTGTACTTAAATTTCTGAATATTTCTCTGATGTTGGTTGCGCATTTACATTGGGACTACGGATGCGGGATTCCGGGAG